>BJBW01003277.1:0-13880 GCA_004320125.1 Scolopax mira
CAGAGGTGCTGGTATATAGTTAAGATACTTTAATGAAATCATATGCTCCAGGGTTTTAAAAGGCTCAACAAGTCAAGAGTGTGTTTTTGGCAGATTCAAGAGAAGAATCACAGCATACCTCATACCACTGCTGACCACTCGTGTTCTGGAGAAGCACACACAGTGGGTCTGACTTGGAACCAACGTCTTTATCCAAGAGATTGGTGCAGGCAACAGTCAGTTCTACCTTTGTCACACACTGCGCCGCCATTTGTTAAGCTGGAAAGCAGCAACAGAAATCGTTATTTTTAAGAATGGACTAAAAAGCAAACAATGGGAATGTCACAATGCACTAGTTCTCCGACTGATCCCTAGAATTGTTAGCTTGTGGAGAGAGGGATTTGAGTCTCTAAATGCAAATTTGAAGATTCATGATGTATCAAGGTTACAGAATTACTGTAGGTATAAAGCTTCTTCTCAAAATCTGCACGTGAGAAACAGTAACAGGTTTCTTTACAATGCTCAGGAGGATACAACACAAAGAACGCATGGTGGTTTGAACTGCTGACAACTGCTTAGGAAGCTTTAAATTATATCCTGCAAAGCTCACATTAATAGCAATATCGTATAATATAGATATTAACAATAATTCAATGAATAAGGAGAAAAAAAAATTCATACTATATACTTCCCCCCCAGCTTTGTAACAAAATGCTGAAGCCATGAGTATGGATAATTGGAAAACAAGTTTAAGTGGGACAAAGAGGCATGGAAGGAAAATACTGATCTTACTGCTTAACTTTGTCCCTAAAGGAAACCATGGTGATTCTATATCAGCCTTAAATTCTGAAGAAACATTAATGCCTTAGGCAAAACACAAGGCTGTAAAAACACTGCTACCTGGGAATTCTGGCAGATGACATTAGCTGCTGAACCTACCACCAGGGCACTTTTGCTTCCAGCAGCTGAACTGACATTAGTTTAACAGTCACACATAGCAGATTGGTATAGATTAATTCTGAGATACTTAACACAAACATCCTTGTTGGAAAAACAATGACTTCTTCCTACTACTGCAACAGAACAACAAGACAACCTCCTTGTTCCTCCACACATCTTTCTTGCTCACTTTTTCTTCTTATGCTTATTTGTTGGTGTTGTGCATTCCCTTTGAAACACCTTACCTCTGTGATTATACATATATGAAGTTAAATTTTAAACCTTACTGAGCAAAAGTAATCTGGAATGAAGTTTGACTCTTAATTACTTTTACTAAATAAAGTTTTTTTTTTGCTACCACAGAAATATCTTTAACTTGGGAGTTTTTGGGGTCATCGAGTTCTTAAGGAAACAACTTTAAGTTTCAGGGGCAGGGGGACGAAGTACCCTTGAGGGTACTTCATGCACTTGGAAGATACGATGAGCGTGGAAGAAAGAGTGAGGAACTTTCCTCCCCTAGCTTTTCCCTGGCGGAAGAGTAAATTAGGACAACACACACGTCAGCTCAGGTTTGCCTTACACGTACCACACAACTGCCGGGGAAAAAGAAAAAACAACTCAGGGAAGTTGTTCAGAAAGAAAAAAAAAACTCAGGAAGAAAAGCGTATTTTTTTTACTTCAGGAAACTCGATGATTTCTCACAGTCTCCTCTCTCAAGGGTGAGGGCGCTTCCTCAGAGCGACGTTACGCCACCGCCCAAACCGGCACCCCGGCGTTAAAACCTCTTTTTTAGGCACAGCTTTAGCCTCACCCGGTTTTACTACCTGAAGGACGGCGAACCAGGCGACCGAGTCCTCCACCTCCGCAGACAAGTCCGTGTCCAGTCCCCCCGCGGAGAGCGGGCCCTCTCCGGCAGCAGGAAGCCGGCCCGACACCTGAGGGGACGTTGCGCAAGAGGAGGCCGTTAGGACCGTTAGGGCGGCTGCCAACCGCCGCCAGCAGCCGGGAAGGGGCGGCCCAGCCCTACCTCCCTTCACCCTACGAGGGGAGAAGCGGCTCAGCCCAAAGGAACGACTGAGGGAAGGTACCGACTCCCGGCTCCGCAGGGGGAACAAACTCGGCGGCAAAAGGGGGAGGGCTCGACCCTAAGGGGCCGGGTCGCCGCCAAGCACTCAAGCCTCACCCACAAACAACCCCCAGATCCGGCACCACTCCCTCCACAGCCCCTCACCCCCCCCGGGGCTGAGCCCTCCCCTCACCTGCCGGGACGACCGACAGCGGCGCGAAGGCTGCGCACCCCCCGCCCTTATCACCCGCCTACGCCAACAGGGCGCGCCCCGCCCCGGGACCACCGCCCTGCAGGGGCGCATGCGCAGACCCCGCCGCCCCCTCCCCGCCCCGCCTTCTTCTCCCCTCAGAGCCCCCCTGCGGCCTGGCCGGGAGACCGGACTGGGGGCTGAGGCGTGGCTCGGGGTGCCGGTGCTTCGTAATGGCTGGCTCTCGGAACGGGCGGCCCTTGCCCTTGTTTCCCTGGGCAGGGCTGGAGGAGGGACCGGTTCCTCCGCTGAGGGGGCGGCGTTGGCGGACGCTGAGTGCGGATGGCGGCGGTGATGGCGGCGCTGGTGCGGCCTTTCCGCCACGGTCCCCCCTGCCTGGGGAGATTGCTCCGGCGGGAGACGGGAGGCCCGTGGGGCCGGAGGATGCCCAGTGCCCGCCGTGGGGCTGGAGGAAGCGAGGTAACCGGGGTTGACCGCTGTAGGGGGCGGCGGGGGGGTCTTGCTCCCGGGGCTGGGGGCTTGTGAGCTGGCGGAGCGGGGGGGAGAATGGAGGGACATGGGGAAAGCCGAGGAGACCGCGGGACCGGTTTATTTTTGCAAAAGTAGGGGGTCCCTCTTCGCTTTTAAAAACCCACGAGTTTGCTTTTTACTTATTTATATTTTTTTTCCTTCTTACCTTGTGTTTGCTCCATATTTGCTGTTTATTCGTAGTCTGTTTGTATTTTAAAGCGTAATTATGAGCCTCGGTTGGAAATATTTAAAAAGAAAACACACTCCTGATGATAAGTGCTTTTGGTTGTCTTTATTTTAAAGGATTTTTTTAACTTTTTTAAGCTTCTGTTTAAAACTATACTATAGTTTAAAACCTGTTTTAAAACCAGAACTATAACTGGTGATAGAGATGGGACAAAGTTTTTTAACTCGGGGTGATAATGTCTGCTAATGTTAATTAAATGTTAATTAATCTTATGATCCTATGCAGGTGCTTAGAAAAAGTCTTCAAAGGGGGGTTGCACTTTCAACAGGGTCCTTTTTGGCTTATGAAGCTCACAAGCTGCTCTCTGGCTTTGCTGAGGTTCATGCAAGCTTCAAAGGTAACATATTCGAATTTTGAAATGCGTTGATTATTCTGATGTGAAACTTAACATTTTTAGTGCCAGAATTGCATGGCTTTTGGTTGTCTCCATTAAGACTGCATGCGGTGTGAGAGGAGGCTTTTGCCTCATTCATGGTGACCTTGTAGCACTTTAACAAGTGATTCTTTAAAGTGTCACTGAAAGCAGATGTAGTAGCTCACCCAGTCTGGTACAGATATCATCCACCTTGTGCATGTGTTGTAACTTGTTGCCCAACCTTTACACAACTCTTACATGGTCAGGTTGGAAATGCAGACTGAACCTTGATCAATTTCTAGAAATCTTGCTTAGTTCAGGTTTTCTACCTGAACGCAGTGTGGTTCCTATTGAATCTAGTTGAGCAACACTGAGATGGTGTTTCAGACATCATTGAGAAATGCCTCATATTTTTGTCATGGGTAAAAAGGGGAAGAAAAGCCTTGCTTTACCTAGTAGAAAAGAAGAGAACAAGTGTTGAAGTGCCCTTTTCAAGATCTAAATAAAGATAAGTCTTACTACTGGAAGAAAAGTAACATTATCTTAGAGGGGGATATAGGTGCAGCCTTTAAATTTGTCTATCGAGTTATAAATTAGGGGATTTTGAGAGTAAGTCTAACTGAATGGAGAATGAGCTTAAATGTTTGCTTACTGTGTAGATTAGGTAGTAGCTCAGATAAACCTGTTTCTCTGTGTCTCAGAGGAACATCTTAGATGTTTATACTTATAGAAATAAAAATTCAGACAATAGACTTTTAAAAGGATAAGGAACTATTTCATCTACTGTAATAGAAGGAGCTTCAGTGAATGGATTTCAGATAACTACTTAGTACACAAATATAAAGATTTCCCATGAGGAACATAAATAACTCTACTTAATTGCCTCTGGAGTGTTTTAGTGCTCTGGCTTGAACCTGGCATTTATGTTGCCAAGAAAAGCAATGCTAGTGGGCTTTCTATGCAAGACAAGTAATAGATATGGTGAAAACAAGAGTAAAAAAGAGATACCGACAGATACTCCTGAAAGAAAAAGAAGTCTAATAATTTATGTAAAACACCTGGTGGGAAATGGGTTCAGAAGTTTGAGTTTGGAGCTTTTAGTCATTAGATATGTTAGTAGTGTTTGGGGAGCAAACACTGAGGGTGTACCATGAAGCTAATCTCAGACACTAAAACCCAAAGTTCACATAGACCATTATCTTATCTTTGAAATGGTAGATAAAAGGCATTTAGAGATGGCAGGGTTAAAAATTATCCAGAATGTGCTCCTGATCTTCAGCAATTTATATTCTAGGGCCTTTTTAAGATGAAGAGGAGGCTTTTGTCTTTAGTGGCCTTCAATATTTTTTTCTTTTATAAGTAAAACTGTGATGCTCTGAAACATGACTGCCATATTCAGTAGATAACTTGAAAAAGGAAACCTCATAAACCTGATTAATTTTTACGAAGGGAGGATTAGAGTTTATGTTTTGACTTAAAACTTTGATTGTGGACCCAGGAGTAATACCAAAGAGATGATAAGCATAGCTGAAAGTTCTGTAAGAAATTAGACAAGGCTTTTGACTTAAATGTTGGGGGTTTTTTTCATGTTTTAATGTTGGCAGAAGAGGAAACTCAAGAGTTTGTTCTTCTTCTGTACAGTTATATACTTCAGAAGAATTAACTACTTGCTTCCCTTTTGGTGTTTATCCTCCTAATCCCATCTGATCTCATTCTAGAATCCTGTATTGTATGGTGTTTGATGTTTATGTTTTTGGAATGCTCTTTATTTACTATATAGGTATTTATTTGCATATTATTATATTCAACCAGTTGCAGGAATTATTCTCCCCCATCTCTGTTGTGAAGTATTTTCTAGAAAAAAAATTAAACTATTGTAAGAACAAAATTGATACCCTAGAAAGCCACTTTTGATTTCAAAAATTAGTTTTGCTTTTAGTATCTTGAACACATAGAGGTTTCTGTAGACAAAGTGTAATTTTTGAGTCATGATTGTGTAAATCTTAAGGACTTCTTTCAGAAAACCTTTGAGCCATGTTTCATTTTGGCTTGAGTTGCCCAGAGAAGCTGTGGCTGCCCCATCCCTGGAGGGGTTCAAGGCCAGGCTGGATGGGGCTTGGAGCAACCTGCTCTGGTGGGAGGTGTCCCTGGAACCCAATGATCTTTATGGTCCCTTCCAACTTGAACCTTTCTATGATTCTATAATGACACCCCCTCAGTCTGCAGCCACATGCTGGCAAAACTATGGAACTGTGTAGATAATGAAGAATATTTTAATTTTTTCCCCCCTGCCATTTTCACAAGAAAGAAAACAAATTGCTTCTAATAGTCTGTTGCATTGAGAAAGAGAATTCTGACTGTTAATTCCATTAAGTATCCAAAGCTGTGTAGTTTCATGAGAGAGGTGTGTGCTCAGCACTGTTTCTCTTCCAAGGTGTTCATTGTAAATGTAGCTTCTCCCATCCTGATGCACGTGTAAGTTATTTGGAACGATAGCCTGAAAAGGAACTACACCATTTGTGTTACTGCTAGGTTGTCTTGCTCTAAAAATCTTTTGTTTATGCTATAACATCCTAATTACACGTAATTTGTTCTTCTGTTTCCACAATTTTAATTCCTTCTTAAGTGGAAGAAGTTATAGAGCAAGCAGACTACCTGTATGGGAGTGGAGAAACTGAAAAGCTGTATCGGTTGCTGGTTCAGCATAAAAATAGGTACTTGACTGCATTGAGACAGTGCTGTCACTTCTTTTCTGTGCTCTTTCTATCAGGTTTTCAACTAATGTTCTCGTAGTTCGCTGGAGAACTCTTGCTTTCCTCCTTATATAAGTAGGAAGGAAGGACTCTTGATCTTTTTTCTCCTAATGGAAAAATGAATCAAGGAAGGACTGGTAGCTGTAGAAGATGAGGGTTAACACTCGAGTGTCAGTCCTGCAAAGGACCATTTTTTCTTGTTTGTTTTATTACTAAAGAATCCTTTAATCCTTTAAACTACAATGCAAAAACCCATAATGTGTCTAAATATTACTAATGGATCGAAGTACCTAAAATTCAAGTATTGCTAATTTTTCAGAGTCACCATGTCATTTCTTTTTCATTGCTGGCCAGCTATTTTCATTTGTCTGATGTTAAGATTTGACTCTGAACAAAAAACCAAGTTTGTTTTTTGTAGTTATGTAGTTATGTCCTAACTGCACTAAATGTTATTGATAAGTGAACAAGGACAAGCTGTTTAAGAAAAAAGTCGACAGTGCATTGCAAACTGAGGAGTCCATTCCTTTGGAGGAGACAAGGCACCTCACTCCTAGAACATTTCTGGAGGAAATCAAGTGTTCAAGTGTTTTCAGTTCTTCTTTTTTTTTTTCCCTTCTCTCTCTCATTCTGGCCAGGGAATGAGACAAATACAAAGGCTGGGAAGTTAAACAGAGGTCCTAGCCCATAAGGGACACCATGTTATAAGCAAAGTGTAAGCTACTATAACAATACTAATTATTCTGTGAGGAGTAATGATTCCAGTAGCAGTACTTAACGTTTTTGTGACTTGGCTGAAAAATGAGTGTACTAGTTCTTACTATGTTAATTAGAGCAGGACTGCTGTGCTGAGAGCAGTGACTCAATTTTACTCTAGATAAGAAAACTGTCTTTTGCTGATGCTCTGAGTTTAGCAATAACTCATGTATGCTTTTTTATATTTTTGGTTTCTTGTAGTTTTAATTTCAGTATTCCTGTTGGGAAGGGGGCAGGAGGGAGCTTTATCACCAGAATCTCTGAAAGCCTTTCTTACCTTTAAATTTAATATTGAAGTTTCTATTAAAATAATGAGCCAAGATGAAAATAGTAGTTAGCTAAAAGTACAGTAAAGCGCAAGCGGTGCTTCAAAACACAATGTTAACTAAATAAAAAAACCTTAAAATCCTTTATCTTTGGCTATAACATACCATATACCATTTGATGTGGTGATATAAATGTACAGCTTCATGTTTTATGGCTGATGTTCTAGGAAGAAATTATTTAGGTACAATTATAGGAAAAAAAATGCGTAATATTTTAAACATTTCTAGTAAACATTAATCTCAAATCAGTGGAATGCTGGAAAAAACACTGTGTAGCTAAGAGCAAAGTAGACCTTTTTTTCCATCTGGTGTTTTGATTGATACTGTTGGGGTTTTGTAATCTGTGGGTTTTTTTGGAGAAAACGAAGTCTTTTCCTACAGATAGGTTTGCTTCACAGACCAGAAAGGCAGAAGGGAAGGTATTGTCAATCTATAAGGAGGGCTTTCGTTTGTTGTTTGGTACCTCGGGGTTGGAGTAGCATAGAATGACAGATCATACGCTGTTACTTTACCACCCACTTGAGATACGTGTTAAAAGACCTTTTCTTGCTTTATTTCCATTATTGTTTTAAAACATCCCTGTTTCTGCTCATTAACTAGTGAGGATGCCGAGTTGTTGTGGCGGCTGGCGCGGGCGTCACGAGATCTAGCTCAGCTGAGCAGTACTTCTGCAGAGGAGAAAAGAAAACTGGCCTATGAAGCCCTTGAGTGTGCAGAAAAGGCACTTGAAAAAAATGAATCAAACTTTGCAGCGCACAAGGTGAGCCAAGTAAAATTCACTTCACTGAAATCTTGTTCTTTGATTTCTGTCAGTAGGAGCTGGAACTTGTGTCATCATGCTGTCTCAGCGAAGTTCAGCTGATTGAAGTTTTCAGTTGAGAAAGAGCAAGGTCACTAATTCTGCCTAACGTTTGTGGAAGATGAGAGTTGAGACCACTGCAGCTAAGTTTCCTCTGTGTGGGAAGCAGGAACTAGTTACATGTGTGCAGGACCATGGAAAGAGATGACTGATTGGTCACAGCTTGGTCACTGATTGCTGACAGCTGATGTAATCAGCTCATCCTTCTCTGATGTAGCCTTAAAAATGTTGTAGACATGGCCCCACATCCAGCTCTCTGCACAGTAGCAGCTCTGTAGAGTTTCACTGGAAACACCTAAAGCTCTGGCTTGATTCTGCTCCTTTTTTTGGTTTTTCCTTTTTTTTTCCTCTCACATAGAGAGGTAACAAAGGATGGTCAGTTGTGTGGGCATCTTGGATAAGAAGGGGACATGGATTTCCACCTGCAGGTTGCTCTGATGCTGCCTGAGCTGTTGTCAACAAATACTACTTCTTGCTTGTTGTCATCAGTGGTGGTGGTGGCACCTGTTCTGTGGTGTTTTTTTTTAAAAAAAATTTAAAAATACTATTAATAGCTATAGTGCTGTATTAAATACTTTGTTCTTTGAATTACAGTGGTATGGAATTTGTCTCAGTGATGTTGGAGACTTTGAAGGGATCAAGACTAAAATTGGCAACGCTGTTGTTATCAAAGAGCACTTTCAGGTAAGGTAAACATATATTTTTTTTGCATATGATGGCATTAATGCAGCCAGTATGTAGATTGTGGGACAGTTGTGAGCTATTTTTTGGCAAAAATTTGCAAGTGTAGTAACACTGGGGTTTGGGTTATTGTGACAGTCCTGAATGCCCCGGCAACAAGGAATACAAATTATCTCCTGCAGTCAACTAAGTTCCTACAGAAGAGAGTCTTAAAATAGCTGCAGTGGTTTTGACACCTCTTAGAACTAGATAAAATGTAACTCTGTTACTGAGAAATGGAAAAATACTGGAGAAGATAAAGGAAGGCTGCTTTTGTATCACCAAAAATCACAGCAAAATCTGAACGTGCCAAGTCTCACGTGCAACAATAATGACTAAACAGAAGTCCTTAGAAATCTGTCAGTGTCTTTAGTTTTTTGGAGGTGAGCCCATGTAGTTGTGCACTGAATAAACACTTTATCTCCTTGAAATCATACTTACTGTTAATCTGTTTAAGTAACAGTAGGATAGTAAATCTAATTTCATAAATGTTTTAATCCAAATGTGGCAGAACAACTTTTTACATCTTGTGATTTATTTTTTCACCCCTCTCACTAGAGAGCCATTGAACTGAATCCAAAAGATGCTACAACAATTCATCTCATAGGCATTTGGTAAGTTCTGTTTTCAACCCAAAAGCTAGCATGTGGCAAAGAAAAATGCCAGAATAGAAAATGTCTTGTATGAATTGCAGAAATGCTGGGAATAATTCAGTGGCTTCCAATTAGCATGAAAACCTATTGAATGGCCATCGGATGTCATGCCCTGGAAAAGTCTGGCTGTTAATTCTTACACAGTTCCAAAAGATGAAAAATAATTGCTCATTCAATTTATATGTTTTACTGTATGGAACTATTAAAAACTCATTTTGCAGACATAAGTATGTTTCCATAGCAGCCATCAGAGATTGTGAGTACTACTCAGTTTGTTCCACTGCTGTGAATGGAGACAAAACTCAACACTGCATTTATTTTACATTAAGTTTCAGTGATGGCTGCAACTTAATAACAATCTGTGTGGAGTGAAAAGCTATCAAAAGGGAGGCATGTTCCTAAAATACTGCTGTTGTTACCTGTCCTGGTACTGTATTTTAAAAGTTATATTTAAGTAAGGGCAGCTTAACAAAAATCTCTGAAACTAAATTCACTGCTCAGTGAAGCTGGTTCTAAGAATGACTGTTACCCAGCAGGCAAAGGGACTGGAAATACAACTTTCCAGACAAACCAGTGCATGCTGGGGAAGCAGAAAACAGCATCTTTTAGTGTTAGTGAGAGACTCCAGACGCCATTTCTGGTCAGTTCTCCAAAAGAGACCAAAGCTGCTGCATTGTTTTACAGGAAATCTGCAGTGTAAGATTGAGAGATTGAAAATAAATAAAGCCAATGTGTTGATAGCTTAAAAAAATATTAAAAATGACAGATGCCACCTCTTTCTTTTTTTTTTCTGGACTCTTGAGTTATCAGAGTATGCTACAATCTACTGCTCCAGAGTTTTTTATTAGTTAACAAACTTACTTCAGCTTTTCAGCATCCAGGACTCATTCCTAACCATGACGATGGTCCAGATTTTTAAAGATAAGTGTGTGCTACCAACTGAATGAGCCTCAAGGTCAGTTTTGAGATGGGAAGCCTGTTCTGGGAGGTACTTAAGACATTGTTCCTAAGGAAAATCAGAAAAGATGAATTGGAAATGTGAGATTATTACTGCTTTTGGTGGTAAAATATGCCCATATTCTATATTTAAATATACTCACTGTTGAATTCCAGGGAGTCTCCATCTGAAACTGGGACTTGGTATCAGCCAATTCTTGAGTATTTTTCTCTTTTCTCTTTCTAGTCTGTCCTGGATTGAACTCTTTTATTGGTAGTTCTCAAAAGGCATATCTGATGGCAAAATTTCCACTCGGACTGTGTATTCCATGCCTTGCCCCCTCTCCTCCAAACACTTCCATATTTACATTTGTTAATTTTCCACCTCCTCTAGAGTGCTTCTATTTTACACAGTGAAGAACATTTTTATAGCCTTTGTAGGAAAGGAATAATGTGAATAGCATTATTTCATGTTTAATCCTGGAATATTCTACATATTTGAAATACTTAACACGTGTTTAATCCTTTCAGGATCTCCCAAGATAGATACTGATTACCTTTGTTAACCAGGGTGGAATGGCCTGGCCTAGAACACCCTAGTTTGGTTCTTGAGTTTATTTTCATTCTGCAGATCAGAGTCTGTCAGGAGTGTATGCAGATCTGCTTTATGTTAATTGAGAAAAACAAGGTAATGTTGAGGCACGGAAAGGACTTTACTCAGTTGTGCCCTGTTTTTGCAAATAGATTAGAACAATATCAAAGAACATAAATTCTTGCAATCGTTCAAGCTCAAAAGCTCATGGTTTTGTTTTGTCTAAGCAGCTCCCTGTACAGTCTAAGCTGTATTTTGTTGTACAGTTCTAAGAATTTGCTTATAGAGCTTCCAGTGTGGCTGGAGTTGCTCTGACTCATGGAAGCAGCAATTATGACGTCCAAAATATGAGAAAGTTAGTGGAAAACAAGAGAGTTCACTCGAAAACGTGAAGGGTATACACAAGTGTTTCCTTTTGTTCCAGGTGTTATTCTTTTGCTGAAATGCCATGGTACCAAAGAAAAATAGCTGCAACGCTGTTTGCCACACCACCAACCTCCACGTTTCAAGAGGTACAATATGAAAATGTTTCACAGACTGTTATTCCCCCTGAAAAGCTGCTGAATACCTGCTTGTACTAATCTTCTGACAGAGCTGACCTCTGCTGAGGGAATAACCAGGGACTTCTGAGGTTACAACTCTCATTAATAAATGAGAATATAACAGGAGAGTGAGGGATATCTAAAACCAGATCAATCTTTGGAGTTTTTTTCAGCTGTGGCACATACAGAATAGTGAAAATTAAATAACAAACTACATGTAACTTGGTTTGTATGAACTATTGCAGATCCTCAGCTCCAGTGCTGCTCATCTATGTGGTGGTGTTATACCATGTACTTGATAGAACTAATAGAATCTTCTCCTCTCTACTAACTGCAAAAAGCAACAGCTTGTTTCACTACTGAACCACTAACAAGCACCTTCTCATCTCCTGGCTACAAACAGTGTGGGGTTTTTTTTCTGTTGAAAGTATTTTGTTTATCTTTGCTATGAAAATTCCTGCTGTCCTACACCTGAAAACGTACTCTAGATGTGTATCTTCTAGAGTGTCTGGCACAGTATGCATCCTGTTTAAACACCTGTATTTATATAGAACACTGAAATTTAAATTGGTAACAGCAGAGTTTGCTGCAGCTGTTAGAATCTCTGTGTGGCCAGTCCCAGCCTGGAGTTGTGCAGCATTTAGAGTGGCTGGAGGAAGCAAACTTGTCCCAGGAGCAGTAGCTGAGCCACACGGCCTGGACTCCTGGCAGTTCCTGTTTCAGTACAAAAGCAGTTTTGTAGATGCATCCACACCTTAAGTTCTCTGACAGGATTCTCCCTCCAGCTTGTAACGTTATTTCTGGTGTGCAGGATGGGAAGCTAGATGGGAAAATGAATGTGGATTTCCTAAAGGTCTGCTCTCCTGTGAGAGGATGCTACTGGTGCTCTGTAGGAACTGGTTCTCCCTGAAGTATTTCTCAACAGGAAGGGTCTAAGATTTGTTTCATCTATTATGTTTATACATGGGAACAGGCTGGGGGATACAGAGAGATGCTGGATGGTAGAAGAACAATTCAAAATTAAATTGATGAGTTGAAGACAGGAAAAACACAATCCAGTTTGCTGGGGATGAGTACGAGGTAGTGTACTTTGGAGAAAGCTGCAGGGGAATAGCTGGATAAGTCCTAGGTCTGGTGAGAAGATGTCAAATCTGCAGGACATGGGCTGAGAACCATCAGTAGCATGCTGAATTAATCAAAATAAGCTCATGGAGAGGAAGTCCTTCAGCTCTGTTAAGCATGTGCATAAGGCTTTGAGTACTGTGTTCACTTTATTCTCCATTTTAAAGAAGACAAACTTATCTTTTGCAGGCTCTTCATTATTTCAACATGGCAGAGGAAGGTAATAACTCCTAGCTTTTTTTGAAAGAAATAATCTCTTTTATGAATGATGACTTGCAATAAAACTCTAGCTTTGTGGTATTATCCTAATAGCATGTGATATGCTGATAAACATATCAGCTTCTTGTGCTGGTCAACACATTAGGCTGTTACACTGGAATGTTTAATTGGAGATATTCAAAGTGTGTCACACACTTACTGTCACCTCTTGGACTGTAACGTGAGGGGTTTTTCCACCATCAAAGTAAATCTCTCCCTTTATCAGTAACAAAGGACTCTTCCCCGACTGGAAGGCAGGAAGGGAATTTTATGTTAGTTTTTCTCAATTTTTTTTAAAGTTCAAATGCATCTGTATTGTAAATACACCAGAGAAAGCCCACTTTTTTATTCTTTCAGAAGCTATTTGGATCAGAGTGCCAGTCTCACTGGCAGTAAAACTCTCCACATGTAAAAGAAAATACGGACCTATTATTTCTCCGAGAGCGAAGCCACAAGCAAAACTGAGTAGCTGAAAGATAAAGGAAGACAGCATTCTATGGAAGATTTGCATATAGTTGTTACCAGCAAAATTTAAAGGAAAAAAGTTCATTGTGTATCTCCCCCTGGGTGCAGCTGTGAACTGGAACAGTGGACTTCCTCCTAGTTTAATTTAATCTATTAACTAACGAGCTGCTAGCTAAGGTAACTGAGACCAAAATCTAGTTTGACATTGGCTTCCTTCTGATCCAAAGTACTTAAAGGAGTGTCACTCCATCACAGTAAAGCTTTCCTTCTGTCTCTCCAGCTGACCCAAATTTCTACAGCAAAAACCTGCTCTTTTTGGGGAAGACGTACTTGAAGTTAAACGATAAAAAGATGGCTCTTCTGTGGTTAAGCAAAGCCAAGGAGTATCCTGCCCATACAGAAGAGGACAAACAGGTAGGGAGTCAAGAACTGTAAGAGTACAGTTATATGGTGTAACCAATGTGTGTGACAACTTGTGTGACATCCTGGCAGTGGCATGTTTATGAAATTAACTCAAGGTCTGGAGGAGATCCTGGAATACGGGAGCTGAACTACGTTCAGCTCCCGTATTCCAGGATCTCCTCCAGACCTTGA
>BJBW01003278.1:0-66434 GCA_004320125.1 Scolopax mira
GGCATGCTCTAGTGCCCAAGATTATTGGTTTGTGGTGGGGTGCTGTGTGGGTGGGTGATGGTTTTGGTTTGGTTGTTGTTGTTGGGTGGTGGGTGGTGGGTGTGTTTTTTTGGTGTGTTTTTGTGGGGGTTTTTTTGGGGTTTTTTTTTTTTTGTGGTTGGACTCGATGATCTCTGAGGTCCCTTCCAACCACTACGATTCTGTGATTCTGTGAAAACATGGGAATCCTTTGTTTTCTCCTCTTACGCACTGTATATTTATAGCTAACAAAAGTTAGATGAAGCTGCGAGGTGAAGCTGCAACTCTCAGTAAGTTAGCTTTCTTCACCAAACAGGAGATGTGCATCGTGGAAGAACCTCTAGAGGAATTCACATCAAGACACAGTCTGGAGTGGAAATTTTTATTCCTGGATCACAGGTTGGTGACAAGAAAAGCACTCCTGGTTGTGTTCCAGGGCTTGTCTACTGCTATTTTCATAAGTGCAGTTCTCTCAAATAGTGCTGCGTTTCACATCTAAACAGGAGTACAACCACTAAAATACCTACAAAATATGATATTTACTATTTTAGCCTGCATTTATTTTTATCAATGTTTTAAAACAAAACTGTCTCTCAGGCCGAATTTGTGATCAGCTTATTCTTGCTTTAAAAATATCAATGGCCCAAAGTCTGTCAGGTGGCAATATCATCTAATTATTATACAGCTGCAGAAATCATTCTTTCCAAATCCAGCCATTTATGGTGTGTGTGCAATTCCCACCGAGTTACAGAGGGAAAGTCTGCACTGGCCTTGGGGCAACCGCGCTCACAAAGGTAAAAAACAACTGCCTCTGCATGCCATGGACGGAGCCTGCAGATACTCACACGGAAGAGGCACAGATGATCTCCTCTCCTACTCCCCTAGTCCCAGGCAGATGATGGCTTCCTATCACCTCACCACATGTTTTTTCCCTGTGCAGGGACTGTGTGAGCCACAGCAGAGCCCATGACCAAGGAACAGCCAGGGAATAGGGGCCTGGAGCATCTCCCTGACGAGGAGAGGCTGAGGGACTTGGGTCTTTGTAGTCTGGAGAAGAGAAGACTGAGGGGGCATCTGATCAGTGCTTATAAATACTTAAAGCATGGGTGTCAAGATGATGGGGCCAGTCTTTTTTCAGTGGTTCCCAGGGACAGGACAAGAGGAAATGGGCACAAACTTGAACATAAGAAGTTCCATTTAAACATGAGGAGGAACTTCTTCACTTTAAGGTTGGTAGAGCACTGGAACAGGCTGCACAGAGAGGTGGTGGAGTCTCCTTCTCTGGACACATTCAAAACCCGTCTGGACATGTTCCTGTGTAACCTGCTCTAGATGGACCTGCTTTGTAAGGGGGGGTGGACTAGATGAGGTCCCTTCCAACCCTGTGTGATTATATGATTCTGTGATTCTGTAATAGCTCCCCCCACAGCAGGTTCTTGTGAAGGTCCCCAAGAAGCTGAGTCACTTTCCACAACCACATTTCCCTCAGAAAGATGGGGTTGTCATGGCCGTGTCCTGGGGGGAAGGTGCCATGCCCAGCTGGACATCCTGAGCACAAGCTGGGGGAAGATCAGGATCTGGTCCCCTGGGGTGGACGACTGACACCCATGAGTGAGAGCAGATCTGGGCTCTTTTACATATCTGCGTCGCACTGCAGTTTCTTTCAAGGGTTATGATTTCACTGACATTGTCCCAACCACAGAGCACCACCGATCATAGGATACTTGCCTTTTGAAGTGCTGGGTACTTCTGGCTACGACTATTACCATATAGATGACCTAGAGCTGCTAGCAAGGTGCCACGAACACTGTAAGTATCCCACAGCCTGGGTTCCTGTGGAGTTGCTGGGACACCCCTCCTCAGGGAAACATAGTTTCAGTTAAAATTGGTTTAAACTTAGAAGCGGAGGTTTGACCCCAGCCTCACACCTGTATTTCTTAGTGGAATTATAGCAGACTTAGTGGAATTATAGCTGCCCCCGCCGATCAGGGGCACCGCAGCTGATCGGCGTCTGGGCCAGATTTACCAACATCTGAAAAACAATTTTACCTTACTCAGTCAGCAAGACTCACTGAATGGGTAAAATACAGCAGATTAGACCCCCATCTTATTACTAAAGAATATACGGGAATAGTTCAAGCAATCTCAGAGGAGATCCTATTTTGTAAAATTCTGGTGGACTATTTACCCTAATGTTGATCTCCACATATTTGGGATTACCTGTGGTTATTTTAATACAGTCTATTAAGATTTTAATTGTAAAACTCTTGCTAAGTAAAGGAAATGAGGCAATCCTTTTCACATATTTGCTTATAGAACTGGCTGGTACATCTTGTTTTACCACCTCTGGGTGGCCTGAAGATATCCTGTCAACTAGTTTTTATATGTTGACATTAAAATACAGAAAGGCTAAACAGGTGCATGTTTGGGAACCCCTTGAAATCACTGGGGGAAAAAAGCAGAGATTAATTTTGTGGGTGAATCTTTAAAACCTTTAATACACCCCAGTCTACTGCTGTTTGAATTTTTGTCAGTCTGGGAATTTTCTTTCCGTTCCAAATGATTTTTTTCTTTGCATGATGTTATCTCCTATACTCACTTCATTCTGAATCCATCTGTGCACAATACTTCTCTTTTCAAACATTTTTGTCCTGAACTTTTTCTGCTACAGAAATTGAGATGATCACTCTTAGAAATTAATCCCAGATGCCTAATTAAGCAGTATGTGATAAGCACATAAACCAGGGTAAGATCTATGTTTTACGTTGTAGCAGGCACTAATGCATTAATGTCCAAAATTAAGGTTAATTGGACTTCGTAGGAATGTACAATTTGAAGTGTCAGAAAAAAATAGTTACTGATCTTCATGATATTTGCTCTATCGTAAGAGTGACAGGCCCTTTCCCTAGAAAGGTGCTTAGACTCCGGTGTCCCTTGGGAATCGATGATTCTTTTGTCACACTTTTCACATTTCATGTCATTTTCACATCATAAATTGTGCTACAAGCTGTGTGTATTTTCTGCTGACAGTGATGCAGTTTGGCAAGGGGAAGTCGTGCTGCTATCGGTTTCTGACCAAAGGACAGCAGTGGATCTGGCTCCAGACCCATTACTATATCACTTACCACCAGTGGAACTCCAAGCCAGAGTTCATTGTGTGCACACACATGGTGGTAAGGTATGGAAAATCCCATCAACCGGCGGGGACATAAAGGACAGTAAGATAAGGGCCATCCTCAGGATTGCCAAAATTTTCTCTTAGAAAAATGATGTCTTAGAAAAAAAGAAGACTGACCTCTCTGAAGGATATATGTTCATTATAGAAAAATGATCAGGCTAAACCTTACTTTATCCTCAGCTTGATTTGCCAGTAAGGAGTTCAGGGGCAGATTAACTGTTGCATTTTTCTATTTTGTGCAAAAATAGGGAATAGACAGATTCTTTTACACTTCTAATAATAACTTAAACCCTAATCCTTACAATGTTTTTTAAAGAGATGCGTTGAAGCTTTCCAGTGAAGTTATCAAGTGGTTGTAGGCTGTGAACTTGACCTTTATATATATTTCTTTAATATACCTCTTGACTTCAAGAAGACAGGAACAGAACAAAAGCTGAAAATTAAAAGTCTCTCCAATGTTATTCAGTAGGATCTGACTTAAGTGATTTTTCAGCTGTTCATTTAGCCTGTAAAAAGTAACAATAATTTGCTCCTCTATTTGCTTAAAACACATTTTTGGAATACAGCAATGCCATGTTGATACATATAATTATATTTTACATTCAGTTATGCAGATGTTCGGGTGGAGAGAAGACAGGAGATGGGCTTGGAAGAAGTGTCCTCAGAGGTTGTGTCCTCAGCACTAAAGGTACAAGGAGAGAAGGCTTTCTTCATGAATCTATGTAGTAATCACAACTTGTTCCTATGTTAACATCACTGAAGACTCCAGCATTGTCTTTCTGGGTGGATTCCCTCAACTTCAGAATTCATTTCTCACATGAATAATTTTAAACTAAATGGGATAAGCTCGTGAAAAGATAAACCCGTAGATCAGTAACAGCCACAAATTATGCAGAACACGGGCAGGGGCAGTGTGAGGTATCTACACCTTCCCTTGGCAAGGTACTAGAGTTTAAAGATTCATTTGGACGTGTTCTGGCAATCAGCCTTCTTGGCCTCTTCTCGGTGTCTGCTGAGGGAAGAAAGAAAAGCTTCTCAGTGCATGGCTGCGTGTCTCACAGAGGTTGCAGTCGCTGTCACATCCAACTGAAGGCAAAAGATTCAGAAAAACATCTGAAGGCACAAAATGACCATGGCAGTAGCTTGCTGTTTATTTCCAATTCAGTGATAGCTCTTTGTAAAATGCATTAGTTAGATGCTATTTGGAAGGGACATTGACACCTGTGCCCAGGTCTTCTGCTGGCCTACCTGGGATTAGTTCTGCTCAAGTCATTTTAGACCAGCCAAAGAACTGGGTGTGCAACTACATGCATTTCAAAATGTTTTCCCCCTGACAAATACAATAGCTACTCCCTTTTTTTTGGTTTGTTTTAGGACAGTGGCGCCAGCTTGGATCCTGAACAGCACTTTAATGCACTTGATATTGGTGCCTCAATCCTCAGCGCAAGTCGGACACCCTCAGTATCATCCAGGAGCTCACCAAAATCTTCCCACACACCCAAGTCAGACCCAGCATGTGAGTGGCATTCCTGGGTTACTGCACTATTTTTAATTTATCCAAGTTACAGATTATGTGTCTGTACACCATAGATGCTAATTTAAAAGTTGTTTATGAGGTATTGATGGTATGTGTTTGTCACTGACGATCAAGTGCATCATCTGAAATGGTAACATATAAGAGGGAAGGTTCTAGTGAAATTGTCCAAACACTGGAAAATGAGTAGAGGCACTAGCCAGGAGTCCTGCTGTTTCAATCTGTTATGAAAATGAGGAGTTCTGTCACCAGATTTGAGGGCATCAGTATGAGCAATATGACTTATGTGAGTAATAGCAGCCTGTGGGTGATCCTTTTCTGGCCAAGGATCTGTCCAAGATTCAGGATGCTCCAGCCAAGACTTGGGGACATCTTATACACTCCTTCTGCCTTCCTGCTCTGGAAGAAAAGTCAATGAGCTAAGCTAAATTTATAGCTATTCATCTCATATGAAGGGAGTTCCAGCTGTTTTACAACAGCCCTTGGGTCCCTCCGCCCCATTCATCGCAGCACAGAATCATAATCTGTCTCATATACTTTTATCTTTGCCCAAACCCTCCTTATCAGTTTAGTTTTACTGCCATTGAAGTCAACCAGAACCTTGACTCCTGCTGGAATTTAGCCAGGCCATAATAATCTCTAGCCAGGTCTCACTGCAACTCAACTCCCACTTCAAACGGTGGTGATTTCCAGCTTGTGAGAACTCACCGGTGCTTTTCTTGCAGCTACACCAACAAAGCTGGCTGCAGAGTCTAACACACCCTTGCCAAGGACACCAAGCGCGCAGCAGGATTTATCCGTGCATAGACTCAGTCAACCCACCACTCTTCAGGTAACTTCACGAAGTCATCAAAATAGGCAGGCGGTATAAAGCATGTGCCACATAAGCAGCTTAGGAATTAGAAATTACTTATACAGAAACGATGGCATTAGAAAAAAACTAAAATTTAAAGGAGCCAAACTTATAAATTAATTTTTGTTTTGTTTTGTTTTGTTTTGAACTCAGGTTTCTTTGCCTTCTCAGCCTTCATGTGAGCTCCTCCCGCAGCAGTTACTGCCTCAAGCAACCCTGCAAAATCAGCCTGCATCTCTGGCACAGGTTAGTTGGGAATTTGAAAGTGGAATAGGTCACTTGCCTACCTTCTGACATTTTCTCCTTTTGGATCTTATAAGTTATGTCTCTAATAGCTAAAATTCCCAAATTTACCAGCTTTCAAATACTTAAAATATTGTGGGAAAGCATTCTGAATTTTACACTTGCATGTTTAAACATCTATCTCATGTAGGCATTCAGAGCAGAGGTCCAGATACATGTAGGTTCAGATGCACACACACATCTATTTAACAGAAGGACAAAAAACAAATGGAAAAAGAGTTTTCACCTTTGCTTCTACAGAATCAGGTCCCATCAAAATCAAGGTCACAATGAGAATTAAACCCGAAAACTAACAAAGACCCCTCGTCCTCCTAAAAACACCTCTTTGGATGTGCTGATGCAGAAAGGGACATGCAAGTTCAACAAAACCCATTTTGCAAGTGTACCAGTAGCAGAGAAGATGCCACTAGAGACAAATTCTTCCGGAAAATCTCAAAAGTGGGTGATGGCCCAAAAAGCCACCTTGGGGTTTCATTTGCAGTGGATTTTGAAGGAGCAAATTCGAGTAACATGTTTCCATCACACTGTTTCTCTCCTGTGGTCATGCTGTGATGATACACCCCATCATCCTCTGAATTTAGAAATCACAGAGTAGTCCTGGACTTCTGCTGCTTCTACCATTGGTATCCTGCACTTGTTCGTAAGATCCCAGAGTTTCTTCCTGTAGCATATAAAACATAGAAAGTACTGAGGAAGCCTGCTTTAAAATAACAAATTCTCATTTATCTTCTATGTTTAATATTCTTTGCACATCTCCACACCAGCATGCACCAAAGAAACAGCATAACAATTTTCTGCTCTGAGCATTCATTTTCCTTTACAGATATTTCTCTCCGTTATTCATTAATGCACTTCCAAACATCAATTAGTTTATTTATTATAAACCCACACATGTTTTGTTTGGCTTTTTTCTACCTCCCTTTCTTCTCTGTCAAAGCTTTTTGTGAGGAGATCCTTTACCAGTCGCTTACCAAGAACCTCACTGCCTTGTCCCTTACCAGTAAAATGCTCTTACTGGCATACCAGCTCCATTTCTTCTCCACCAAATCAGGGTGCCATTCAGACTTTTTGGACTGGCTAAATCTCAGTGAAAGGAAGAGGGCTGATTCCAGTCTGTCAAGTCAGAGACCCCTTTTCTTGACTGGTAGCAAAGTCACAGCAATCATATAATCGTAGAATGGTTAGAGTTGGAAAGGACCTTAAAGATCATCTAGATCCAACCCCCCTGCCATGGGCAGACTTACCTCCCACTAGAGCAGGTTGCTCAAAGCCCCATCCAGCCTGGCCTTGAACACCTCCAGAGATGGGGCGTCCACAGCTTCCCTGGGTGACCTGTTCCAGTGCTTCACCACCCTAATGCTCCTGGTGAAGCTCAAGGTGGAGCTTCCCTCAATGTGGAGCTGGGAAATGGCACCAGGACATTGCAGCTCAGGTTACCCTGTAGCAATACTCCTGGGAAAAGTAGCAAGTCTCCAAAGACTTGGGTGATTTTCATAAAATACGATGAAAATTATGAAACTATTCTGCACTTCCCACCTTAAAATAATAAACGCGTCAGCCTACAGCAAGATAATCCATTAATTAAAAGACGAGGTGCCTGCAGCACCAAGCGAGTGAGTGACAAACCTGGGTACGCCTGCTTCCCGCCACCACCATTTCCTTGGTTGCCCAGCTGACCGTTTCGCAGCAGTTTAGTGGCAGAACACAAGCTTTTATCCATAGCGTGGCCGGGCACCCGCTGCCAGCCCATGGGGAGGAGTTGGGCAGGTTGCTCCCTGCTGCCACTGTCCCTCAGCTGAAGGTGACCGATGATGGCAGAGGCTGAGGCAGAGAGCAGGATGCCTGAGGGAACAGAGAGCACAGCACTAGATGTCGCCTGAATGGAAATGGTTTACTTTAAACCAAATGCTCCCCATTAGAATATTTGTTTGTTTGCCTTCCTCATTGTAATAAATTAAAATCCCCTACAACACAGCGGATGCTGATGACTGAATAATAATTAGCACTAATAATCCGTTTGGGATTGCGCAGGTGTTACTCAGAGAGAAGGAACAAGTTGTTCGTTGAGCTGCAAAACTCATGAAACTCAGTTTCCCAGGGGCTGCGCCTTGGGAGGCTGGTCTTGCCCACCCAGCCTTTCCCACAGGAGGAAGGGACAAGCAGATCCCTCTCTCCTTTGCTCAGCTCTAGCTTTCATGAAAGTACAGCAACCTGGTATTTTTGAGACTCTCACAACCCTCTTGCATGTCTCCAGTGTCAGCCAGAAGGGTGGAAAGTGGAAAGGTAGGCAGACATGCAAGGTTAAAGGAAAACAAGCTAAAAAATAAATTGGGTCTCTTTTATTTATCCAGCTACCTATTGTCATGAAACTTGTAGGAAGAGAATGTCTTTCGGGTGTCCATCTTTTTGTTCATCACCTCTGAAATTGAGGACCATCCTGACAGACACAGGGGCCACAGGCCCCTTTTCTGTGGCTGCAGCCCACTAACCCCTGGAGACAGGGAATAACCCTGGCACCCTGGACTGGCACCCTGTGGAGAGAAACATCCCTCCTCAGGCCTGGTCCAGCTGGCCTTCTTCAGATGTCCGTGCTGGTGGTGAGGAGTCACAGCCCAGAAGTACTGGTCCCTCTCCCCAGGCTGCACAGCCTCTCTGGACCATCAGCACCATCGAGCCTGTCCCTACCCAAATGCCCACTAATGTGATCCCAAAAGCATCACTCTTTTTTTCTATTTTGATTTGGTTTTTATTGGTTTTTTTTGTCTGCATTAACAAACTTTGATTAAACTGTGATCCTTTTGTAGGTCTAGTCTTCCATGTTTGACCGTACCTGGAAATCTGGTACAAGAATAACATGCACTTTTTTGAGAATTCTATAGAAATTTGCAAATAACTGAGATAGAGAGCAACTTCATCTGATGCCAGTGGCAGAGTTACAGCTGTGCAGTGTTTTCTGTGGCACATTTTGAGTTGGGCTCTTTTAATTTATTATTTCTCCCTTAATTAGTAGAGCAGTTAATAATCTTGAGATAAACACTGTGGTGCAGGTCAATTTCTGTTAGTTGTACAAAAACAATAGAAGCTTTGTAATCATAGGGGGCACTGCTGGCGTTATCAACAAATTTGGGAGTGACAATGGGAAAGAGAAAAAAGCAGAAGAGAAAGTTCCTTGTCTTCTTCTGTAATGGCTTCCACTCTAGTAGATCAGCTAATTGTTGCTGAGTGCATTAATACAAAAAGCACATGAAAAAAAAAAAAAAAAGCAAAAAGTCAATACTAGATGAATATGCTAAATATAAGGTGCTGAAAAAAAAATAATTCAAAAATTAAATCAACAGCAATATATTTTTTCCATGAAACTTTACAAAGCAAATTCAAATTCAAAACTAAGGCCTGGAATTGGATTTTGTTTCTTCTTGAAGTATTGAAGTATAAGATGATTATAGAATTATCTCCTATAAAATTCCTTACATTTTTTAACTGAAGAAAATCGGGTTCCTTTCCCAGAGTGTCTTCAAGCAGTGTGCATGTTAATGAAAAGTCTGCCATCAGCAAGCCAGGCAGTTAAAATGAAGCTTTTGACTAAAATTGTTTTTAATTCCTGTCTGATAAGGACCCTTTTAAAGACTTGACAAGTCCTCACTAACAGAGTTCATATAGAAAGAATTAGGTTGCAAGACTTGGCTTTTTAAAAAATCCTGTACAACCCCAGGTGGAAGCAGTGCTTGGCTGCATCTCATCTGAACAAGCCACAGCATCGTTTCATTCATAAAATGAGGGTATCTGGGACTCTTCAGAATCATAGAGCCAAGCTATGACCAACAGCACTGGATGCCCCTTTGAGTCATTTGTCCTTGTTGCGAAACGTCAGAGGTTTCCACTCCTCTATTCCTCAGGTTAATACTTCATACATGGAATAGAAAAAGAGAGACACCTCACTCTGACTTCTCCCCTTTAACACCATCTAGAAGTAACACAAACTTCCCTTTGTTTTTTGTCCTCTGGGGCGAGGACCAGGTTGTGCTTTGAAGGCAAAAGGGCCGTGGATGATAATGCTAGAGGCCAAGTGCTCACATCAGCTCCTTGGACAGACTGCAAGGTGCAAGCTCTCGCAGATACCTCTGCCACCAAAGTGGGCTCTGAGGGCCTCTGCCAGCAGCAACTGCATGGGCCACCTTATCAGCCCTCCTTCCCCCTAAGCAGGGCTGGCCATGAGAATTTTCTTCACACCTTGCCACCACCCTTGGAGCGGTGATTGTGCGGGAAAGCCTCCCTCCCCCTGGTAAATAAACCCTCTGAAGTTCTCACCCTTTCTCACCTAAAGGCCACTTACTTGGAGATTTCAGCTTTGCTGGAGGGAATGTGAAGTTATTCAAGTATTTAGCTGGTTTGGGGCAAAGCAGTTAGCTGATACAAATCTGATCTGTCACATTTAGATTTCTCTAAGCAGCCAGAAATTTCATTTAATTGTACAGTGTTGCTAGCACCAGAGCTCTCCTTAATTCCCTTCTCATTATCACTTTTGTTTTCCTGTTGAAAAGCCAAGTGCACCTCCATGGAGCAGGAAGGCTCCAGCAGCGTGCATCCGTTTACCCTCCAGCACAGAGCCGCTGGAACAACCACAGGAACATGGCACCATTTTCAAGTCACAGGAAAATAATTATTTTTCTTTTGCCTGGACACTCCAGCACCACATGTTTTCAGAGGGGTCTTGGAAGCCTTGATTGCAGAAACGCTTACAGATTTTTTGAAGTGTTTTGTTGGGTATTTTTCAAAGACTGCTTCTTATTTTTGGAATTTGAGCTCAGGCAAAGCAACTATTCCAAAGCTTATTAAAGTAATAATTAACTTTGGTGGACTTTGAATCATACCCCAAAATGCCAAATAAAACCAGGGATTTATTGCTGGTTTAGCTCCCTCAACACTTACTGAATGATTCCACTTCGTGCCAAGTATGGCTGCTGCTGGAGCTTGCGCTTTCTTATTGACCCTGATTAGTGATCTCCATTTATTATTATTATTTAGAATGGCCTTTCTGACACTGAGCTAAGCTATTGAGTTTACTTTATGCACAAAAATAACTTCATGAGTATTTCTTGTAGCTTGATTACTACTCAGTTGCAGAGACCTAGAAAATGTTTATCGTGGTCAGCTGTCACGTGCACGATGCTGTAGTCAGTCTTCAGCAGAATAAACCATTGCAGCATTGCTATTTCTGTGTGGAAAAAGGAAAGCGTTAGTAAAACACATCTGGAATATACACTTATGACACACTAAGGGCTCCAAAGTACAGGCTAATAAAAATAATGCACTCATTTGCCATCCAATTAAGATGCTCTTGATATTTGAAAGCAGCATACTCTCAAAAACAGTCCTTCTGATAATTCCCTAACAGAATGGGGTCAGTTCTAAGCAGATCACTCTAACTGAGGCAATTTAATATATGTGCGTAAAATTGAAAATAGACAAGATTTATCTCTGCCTAGATGTTAGTATATTACAAACATGTCTTTTATTCCTTTGGCTGTGCTTTACAATCAAGAAACCAATAACTTCTTACAGAACAATGTTCTATTGAGGCCTGTTTGTATTATAATGACTGATTTTCCCCTCTTTTTTTTTTTTTTTCAGTTCTCAGCACAGTTCAGCATGTTCCAGACCATCAAGGACCAGCTAGAGCAGAGGACACGGATCCTGCAGGCCAACATCCGGTGGCAGCAGGAGGAGCTTCAGAAGATACAGGAGCAGCTCTGCCTGGTCCAGGACTCCAGTGTACAGGTGTGTTACTGCTGGGAGGGGCAGAGGGAAGCAGCCTCTCTCATGTGGCCTTGATAGGGTTGGCAACTTAAAATTAGCTGTAAGGTTCAGAAATCCTGGACATGTGGAAACCAGATCATGTAAATGAGAATGTTTCCCTCTGGAAGCCTCTTGAGTAACCTATATCAAAAAAGATTTAAGAGCTCTCTGGAAGAAGAGAAGCAAGAAATATCTCTCAACCTTAAGAGGAGGAAAAGAATTTGGGTCATTTACAGTAACATTTTAATACTTTATCTACTGAGTCTTCAGAGTGAGCAGCTATAATGGAAAAGTGTTCAAGTTCAGCAACGATTATGCTTCTCTAGGTCATTAGCTTCCATCCAGACACTGCTTGCTTCATGTCGGCATCACTAGTGCTCAGTAGGTCGTCTGTCCAGCTCTTCCTCAGTGAACAGCCCTCCTTCAGGCAGTGTTCATCTCTTTCATTCGCTCCCTGTTTTCCTGACCCTACCCCAGCCCAGACACAGAGCGTGAGAGATTAATTTCTTTGTCACGTTAAAAAGCCCCAAACCTCTGCTGATGTTCATTTGTTCACACCTGGGAGGTGTCTGAATTTGTAATTCTCTGGACCAGCTTAAGCCTTTAGGGTGAAGCTGAGGCTGCTCTTCTGCCTTTGATACCTCCTACACAGAGCTAGAATTCACCAAGTACAGTGTCTGCTTTGTACTACCCTTTATGTCTATCACACCTCAGAAATAATAGCAAGCGCAGTTCAGTACATCACAGGTCTCACTTGATGACAAATGGACAAATATCCAGTTTTATGGAAGATTTATGAATGCAGGGTGATTACTGCTCCATTCCTCATAATTTAACTATAAATGCCAGGTTAAATGACCCTTGCTAGAAATGTTGAATTGTGGACCTGCTTTGAGTATTGTACTAGCATCTCTTTTTTAGAAGACAAGCTCTGTCACAGAAATGAATGTCTCAGAGTATTTTAAGCACAGGCTGAAAACCTGGGACCTGCTGAAGCCAGCGGGGATTTTTCTCCCAGCTTCCACAGAAATAGACTCTCACCCATCATCAGCATCTGTGAAACACAGTTTCACATATTAAAACAAATTGGGATTGTATGTTTAGGCAATTAAGGAAACAGTGAAGCCGAATTAGAAACTTTGCTACCTAAGTTGCTGCATATGTACTGCTATAAAACAGCACAGAAATGGTGGGTCCTAAAACCAGGACTCCCTGTTCCTGGTGCCGTATAAGCATGTAAGTAGACTAGGTTTAACTTCAGTCTGTTTCTTCTATTGGTTCTACACTGACTTTGATTAATTGGAAGAGAAAGTCTCTCTGCAATTAACTGGCCTTCAGTTCAGAATCATGTCATATGTCTGAAAGCTATTATTGTTATTATGAATATCAAGAGATGTGATATTCTCACTGCCTTTAATTTTAATTGGGTGAAAACCATTACTCGCTTCTGGTGAAGTCTTCAATAGTCACATACATTCATCCTTTTTTTTTTGGCATAATTCAGGCAAAAATAGAAGATCAGAGCACGTTCTTATATGCAGGAAATGGATTTTATTTTTATTTTTACATAGCTGTCTCCCATATGTGCAAGGGTGCATTTAATAACCCAAAGACCACGGGGCATATTCTCAGATATGCTCATAGGGAGCTCAAGCAGAGAGAAGAGGCTGTCCTGGTTTGAGGTAAAACAGAACCAACTTTCTGTTCAGTAATTTTACTTCTTAGCCAGGCCTCTTCTAACTCTCTGAAATTAACAGCATATTGTGGAGAAAACTGTTCACTTTCAGAGTGATAAGACCAATGTTTGTACTTCATGCCAAGGAATGGTGTGCAGAGAGGGTCCTGCCTCTATTGCTGTAACAGCCAAGGCCAGCTAATTTTGTTATTTGCCCCATGGAGGGTTGGAAGTGGGAAAGCATAGATGGGTCGCACTGGTGGGGAGGAGCAGACAGGACAGGTGGCCCAAACCTGACCAACTGGGGTATTCCATCCCACCTGCCCCATGCTCAGTATAAAACCTCAGGGATCAAAGGGTCAATTCTTCAATGGCCGATGTCCAAAGAGGACCCTGTCTGTTCATCTGCCTTTGATCCTGATCTGTGGGTTTCTGACTCCAGAGCTGGTCTTGGATTTCTCCAGTGCCTGCAAGTGATGTCATCCTGGGAGCACGATACCATTTTGTATATATAGTATCTATTTTCATTATTTTCTTTTAATTTTATTATTAAGATTCCATTAAAGTAGCTTAGTTCCTTCTATGCTCGTAAATCTCTTTATCTCTCCTCCTTTTCTCCTGGTAGTGAGAAGTGGGGGGAGAGCATCTGTCACTCATAACAGGCCAATGTCACCTCATACCAACTTGTAGCTCTGAGTTATATCGTTTGGATGATCCTCTCCCCCTAGTACAAAGACTGTACTAGGTTGAACCAAATATTTTCAGACCAGTACAAGTTCTCTGGTGTCAGGACTGACCAATTCCCAGCTTAGATGGAAATCCCAGCATCCCTCCCAGATGCAGAACTGAGAGGCAGGAGGAATGGAGGGCAGCTCAAAAATGCAGGTGTACCTGCCTAAAGGGGCAATGCTGGATGGGAAGGGTCATCCTCTGTAGTGTGAGTGCCTTTTCATCCTCTCAGAGCAATCAAACAAGGCGATGAGATGCAAGGGGTCACACTGACTCACGGCCAAGGCTTTTTCCTTCTCCCACTTTCTCTAGATTAAAGGGGGAAAAAAAAAACCACAAAGAAATTACTGTGCTGTTGCAGGGATAGAGTGAGGCCAGCGCTGTCTTATTTAGCTAGGGGCAACTTAAAAGAATCCCTTAAGCTTTTGCATGCAGCACTTCTGTGACTCACAAGCAGCAAGGAGTAAACTGTGCAATCAGAAATCCAACCACGTGTCTCACCGCACAGATTTCATCACTCAGGGAGCTGGCTGTCTGCAGACATTGATCTGTGTCTATTATCAGAGCTACAAAGCATAGTAGCAAACAGGCAAGCTTTACCATCAAGCACATTTCTGGTCTCTTTAATATTCTGCCTAGATGAGCTGTAAGCATGGGGGAGTGCCGTAGGCTGTCTGAGAAGGGGGAAGTGTTGGCTGGTTTTCCCTCGTTAGCTGATTTATTAGCCCGCCTTCCCCACTGGTTCACTCCCTTCTTCACAGAAGCATACAGGTAGCTCTGCAGAGAATTAAGCCTGATTTCCATTTCCTTCAGAGATCTTCAAAACTGCAGTAGGGCAGTCCACCAAGAAATGCTTTCCCAACCGGACAGATGTTGAGCACGGCAGTCTGTGTTAGAAACTATTTCCAAGAGCCTTGCGCGATGAAAGATGAAACTGGCAGGAGGGTTGTGGGCCCTGAACAAAACTGTTCAAAACCCCATTAAATCCCTCTTACTGCTTTTCCTGACAAACTGAAGTGTGAAGGACAGGAGCAGCAAGAGTAACCTCAGAAGTCTGAAGGATGCTGTGTCTGCTCCAGATTTGAACAGTCTAGCTAATGAATTGCGGACGGGGAGGAAGGCAGAAGGGCTGAGCCTGACCAGCCTGCAAGAGAGGCTACAAATGAGACCATCCCCAGCCACCCATCATTTGCAAACCAGGCTCCCTTCGAAGTCAGTGAATCTCAGCATCCTCATGCTGTGCTTCTCATCTTTCCTTATTTTACATAAAGAAAGAGTCTTGATGTCTGTAATGATGAGCCCGAAAGCTATAATCCCCTGATTATCCGAAGAACAGGTGGAGTCAGAGCCGTTTTCCTCACAATGTCTTGCCAATTGGATTCATCCATTAGCTGTAGGGACCATCTCTGTTGGAAAGAGGGGGCAGCAGTGTCAGAGGGTGCCTCCCCTCCCTCGCTGCTTTGCTGCGTATGTTAACAAGCCGGCCAATTAAAAAATATTTGTAATATGCTTCACTGACCTTGCAGTCCGCAAAATCAGCCATGAGACACGTCATTAGCAGCAGTGCAGTCAGGGGGATGCTAATTTATCTACTTGGATTTGCTCAGACTGGGAAAGATTTCATTCTTTATTAGGGGGTTTCTGTTGTTATTTCAAGCTGCCGTATTTCAGCATTTCAGGGGAATTCAGGCAGGACTATCACAAAAGAGGCACATTATGAAAAAACACCATTAACTTTTGTACAAATCAAGCATGTTCTTGCTTTTATGCTTAACTAGCAGGTAGAAATTCCACGCTTCGATCCCCTCTCAGGTTAACTCTGGTTTTGATGAGGCATCTTGAGTCTTTCAGTTCTGCAGGGACACGGGTTAAATGGCACCATCGCTTCCTGCCCTGAGCTTGTTTTTGCCAGGACATTTGTGTTCAGATGGTAATAATGCTGCTTTGTCCATTATAATGCAACAGAGGGTCCCTAGGTATGAAGCACTCGAGCCCTCTCAGGGTACGAACAGATGAACAAATGAAATTGGTTTACTGGGATAAGCTTGGTTGTAAATTTATAGCGTATTAGCTGACAACCATTAACCGTGCACATTCCTACCCCGTGGCACACTTGGGTAATTGCAAAGTAGGTTACTCTGCTTTCTTTCAAGGATAAGCTCCTTAGCCTTCCTCTAGAAGTGAGGCATGCACACAGGCAGGTCCCTGCAAAGTGAGTCACTAGCTGCAAGTTCACACCCTGCCTGACATTCACATCCATAGATGTTGACTTGGCGTTAGATGAACTTAGTATTTTTTATCAAATTTTATATCAATGGCAACCAGTTTCATTGCTAAAACTAATCAAGTCAGTTCATTTACTAAACGTGTCCAAAACTTAGCTTCTATATGCAGAAAATAAACAAGAAAATGAATTTTCATTATTTCTGTCTTTGATTTATTCATAATAAGACCTATTTACTTGGCAGAAGTTGCGAGACCATCTGTCTTTCTGATATGTAATGGCTCCAAACTCAGTGAGCAGTGTTTTTAAAAGAAAACACTGGGAGCTAGTTTCAGACCTGCTGCGAGCAGCCCCAACTCTGCTACTTGACCCATTTATTTCTATCAGACATCTCTGAGATGTGGTTGGCCTACAGCAGCTAAAACAAACCGTTACTTTAGGTCCATTAACATTTTCCTTAATTGCCCCTCTCTCCCAGCTCATTAATATAAGCTTTGTCTGTACCTTTTTTTCTGAGAAAAATCTTGGCACACAGAAAATCATTTAAAATTTATCGTATTTAAATAAAAGCTGTGCTTTCAAAGCTAGATAAATAAGTACAAATATGGCGGATCAACCCATACTTAAGCAAAGAAAAGCAATGCATTGTGCTGGTCCTTTGGAGAAAGGTATGGGTTTTTTCCAAGAGAAATTAGAGGGCACATGGTAGTTTAGGGAATTGTTAATATAGCAATAAGCTGCAGAAAGGTGTACTAATTACTGGGCGTACCTCAGACATACTGCTAGGCATGAGACTGATGGATGAATAATGAAAAGAATAATTGTGATACTGATTTCATTTAAACACTAGGTAGCTCCACTTGAATTAATGGAGTTCCACATGTGTAGCAGTGGTGTGGAATCAGAATCAGATCCAAAAATGCGTTCGACTACCTGGGATACTTACTTCTGTACATTCCCCCATGTCCAGGTACTTCAAAATACCGCAAAGGTAGCTTGTAGCACTAATTCATAGTTTTAAAAGATGCCTTTTTTATTTATACAGCTATAATAAAGGAAATAGCCTCTAGAAAACAAAAAATCCCCAAGCCCTACAACTTTTAAAGAAGAAAGCCTCATCTTGCAATGCAGGCATGGAGTGTATATCATTTGCAGAAAATGTAACAGAGGAGCTGCTAGCTCTTTTGCAGAAGTCAAACGCAGGCATGGCTAAGAAGAACACCGGGTGACAGTTACCTGATGGGAAATCAGATAAATGACAGCGACTGTCTGTTTACACATCTTCTCAATGATAAGGACACAGCCATTCAACAGACAGCTCTGGCCTGACTGTGGCCTCATTAAAAACATTCAACAACCCAACTGTATGTAAGGTGTTGAATTTCCAGAGACAAATTCAAAAGCAGCCCTGTCTGAAAGGCAGGCTGATTTTGTTGAAAGGAGAAATGAAAGACATGGAGTTACTCTCTTCTCTCTGGTCAGGATGCCCTAGAACACAGTGAATGTGCAGGGAACTGCCCTTACAAGTGCTGTGCCTCCACCACGGAGAGAGGACTTGTACCTTCAGGACACACTTCACGCATAACAAATGCACTTACAGAACATGAAATCAAGAAATTAGAGATACCAGAACTGTTAATGTAGGAAAGAAAGGTTCTTTCCAACTAACAGTAAATGCGTAGTGAATCCATAAATGTGGTAACTTTATTTTAGACTATATATTTGGATTTAATTCTGTTACCTTCATTACCCAGGACAGCTGGGCTATGCAAATAAACCCTCCCTCCTTCTTTTCCAGATGTTCCTACAGCAGCCGACGGTGTCCCTGAGCTTTAGCAATACTCAGCAGCCAGAGCCACAACAGCTACAGCAGAGGTCAGGGGCCATTTCACAGCAGCAGCTTGTCCCCAGTCCTCAACTTCAAGGGCAAATCGCATCCTCGCAATCGGCGAACCAGCAGGCACTGAGGGAAGCAAGCGTGATATCCAGCCAGGTAATCATTTCTTTGAACAGAGAAGAATGTATCTGGTAAGAAAATGCTGTTATTAAACAAGCAAGTAAAAACATATCAGTTCTCTAAGTGTGCCTCTGCCTTCCCTTCCCTATTCTCCTATATAAGGACACCCTGTATAAAGGGTCTCCCTACAGCATTTACACTACCTTCAATCCCTTTTTTAAGACCTCAGCCAGGAGGGCTGCTCGAGCAGCTGTTTCAGCTTGAAAACTGAGCGGGGTGGGCATGCAAAAAGCGTGGATGACTTTTTTTTCTTTAGCTGATCATGAAAGAAAACTGACGGACCACACTGGAAACCAGCAATTAGCGGTGTCAGCAGGGTGAGCTTTCCAAGGAAGCTTTACCCCCGCTCGCTCCCTGAATCCAGCCGGATGCCACTGGCACAGCAAGGCCTGCTGTCTGCTGCGGTGGCACACGGTGGGAACACAGGGAGATTTGTCTGAGCCCCCCGGGGTGTGAGTGTAACAGATTCCCGCACGGGGAAGTAAAGTTCAGTCTCAGTTGAAGTTAACTGAGACCTGTGAAAGCTACTAAGTTGGCACAAGATTGGTTTTTTTTTTTCTTATTGCTGGTTTCTCGGCATTTCCAGTTTTTGCTCTTCCACCCACCTGTTGTGCCTCCTTTCAGACAAAACTCAGCTCCCGTTTCTGCTACCTGAGTGCACAGCAAACATAGCTGCACCATTATCTTCAGACCCCTCAGCTGTAGCTTTTAACCTCCTACGTCCCTCTATTATTATAATGAGTCTATTAAAATAAAAAGCGTATCCGTATTATAAATACGGAAAAAAAACCCAAAACCCACCATTATTTTTTTTATTATTTAATAAGGTTTATTCCCATCACTGGGCTTTTACAGCAGCGCTAAGTCACACATTGTGTCTTCATGGGGGGGGGGGGGGGGGGGTTCCCCNNGGGGGGGGGGGGGGGGGGGGGGGGGGGGGGGTGTTCCTCCTCAACGGCTTCATGGCGAGGACGGGAGCAGCTTGGTTTTTCGGTGCCCCGCTCCCCAGGGTTTTGGGGGCCGGCTGCAGGGGCAGCAGTGGGTACGAAAGCGGCGGCAGGTTACCGGAACGCTATCCTTTTTTGCGTTATTTCTTATCGCATTAACGGCGCCCCCCCCCCCCCCCCCACGCCGCACTGTCAGGGTCCGTGCCTTCACGCTTTCCCCCTGCTCGAGTTTCATCCCTCTGCCCCTCATCATCCCTCTCTTCCAGGGCCCGAAAGCGGCGAGGAGCGCGGAGATGGGGCCGCGGAGCGCGGAGATGCCGGCGGGCGGCGGCCGCCCCCCCCGCAGCGCGCCCCCTCCTTTCGCCGCATCCCCCGGCGGCGGCGGCGGCGGCACGGCGGCGCCCCCTGCCGGCCTGCCTCGGGGTAGCACCCCCGGCCCGCCCGCCGCCGGCTGCAGCCACGACCAGCAGCTCAGGTAAAAGGAGAGTCCCCGTCCCCAGGCTCGGCCCCGGGGGCGCTGGGCTGTCTCCGCTTTGCCGTCGCGGCCTCAGGCTGCCCTGGGTGGCCGGGGGTGGGGGGGTGTCCAGCTAGGCACGTCAACCAAAAAAAAATACCGGGGAGAGCTCAAACACAAGCTATTCCTACCGGCAGGAATTTCAGGAGATTTCACCTTCTGGAAATCCTAGGCAAGGCCTTACCAGAAAGGGCAATGGGCTGCCCCAAATAATCACGGAATCACAAATCTCCACCTCGCTGTACACAGGAGGCACTGGGCACGGCCAGAAGCTGAGGTTATACCTCCGAACCCTCGGCCTGGCGCCGTGCCGAGGAAAGCATCCTGCCCCTGTTTGCAAAGCGTGGGATTTGTGTGGTCCTTCTGTCCCAGCAACGTCACTTCTCCTTTCTTCCCCCGTGCCAGGCTGCTGCTCAGCCAGCCCATTCAGCCCATGATGCCTGGCTCCTGCAACGCAAGACACCCTTCAGACCTCAGCATGGCGGGATCCCAGGCTAAGTATGTGACTTGTCAAAGATAAAACATCAACGTTGCTTTCCCCCCCCCCCCCCCCCCCCCCCCCCGAGGGGAAATAGCCTTCTTTAGTAGGATGACGACGGAGTTATAAATATCAGGGACGTGTTCCTGTGCTGCTGAGCCTGCCTTCCAGTGTCAGGGTCAGCCTTACCCTGCCTGCTCACGTCAGGAAGGATGACAAGAGAGAGACGCAGTGTGCCAGCCGCGGTTCAACAAGCCAAGGGGAGATGGGGAGGAGGGGGGGGAAGATGAATTTTTCTCCTTCACATGATGCTGGCTTCAGCCCTGGAACTTCTCACCCAGCAAGGTACACGTGAGAGAGAAAGTCAGCACTGGCCTGATTGAAATGACCGGCACCAAGGAAGTCCCTGTTCTCTGGGCAGTGAGAGGCTGGTGGCATGCCAGTGGAGCTCTGCCTGGTTCTATTGAACCAACAGAACCAACCAGCCCCTGTGCCTAAGCATCCTTAGGCATGAGCGAACCATCTCAGTTGTCTCTGAGCGAACCATCTCAGTTGTCTCTTCCAAACATGAATGAAGAAAGCAGAAAACACCAGTCAGAAAAAGTTTTAATTTTCTTTTTTCTTGGCTGTTTTTTGTCGCTCTACTTAATTGCGAACTGCTAAAATAATAAGGCAGCTGCTTGCACATCATTAATTTAAAAGTAACTCCGTATGTCACCTCGGGAATGTAGGTATTCAGTACTTCCTTTTTTAAAACATCACTATTGCTGTTAAAGATTATCTGGAGTTAAACTTCTCAACTTTAAATGTACAGCATTTTAGATCTGCTTTTAAGCATGTAAATAATGCAGAGACACATCTCCCAGTTGATGCAGACTTCCTGAACTCATGGGACCCTTTTTTCGGAGCTCACATCCCAGTACGAGTACCCAAAGCTGAGCATTCCTGCCTAACCCCTAATGTTGAACAGCTGTTGAGCGAACACACGCCACGCTATGATCTCATCCCCCATTACAGGATAAACAGAATTAGGCTGGGCTGGCAATAGCTCCGCTGTGGTTTTGCCCACAGAACAGCCCCTATTGAAGTTCTGCTGGGCAGAAGCAGGCTGGCAAGAGGAGCGGAGTATTTTGTTTCTGGCCCATCCCTCGCTCTGGAGGACTTCTAGAGGCTTCTTCTGTTCCTACGGTGTGGTTCACAGCTATGGGAACTGCCGACCGTACTTGGCAATACCTAGATGAGCAGCTTAAGAAGTAATCAACCCTACCCTTCCTTCTGTAGGAGATTACCACCCCCACAGGCAGTCACAGGGGAGCACAGGCAGCAGAACAAGGAGGTGTATTTACTTTGCCGCCGCTGCAGCTGGGAGCTCAGCACAGTAACACACAATCAAAGGCCGGGTGGTTTAATGAGCCTGAGATGTGAACGCTGTGGCTGAAGAGAAGACAGGCATAAACCAGAATCTTTAATGAATCTAAACCATGGTCTGGATGTTGAGGTGAGACGTGTGCTGCCCTCCAAGTCCAGCTCATGCACAGAGTAAGGCAAAACAGTGCTGCTAATGCTGTTAATCGTACACATTAGCAGGTCCCATGCACTGGAATCCTTTATCAGCAATTATTTACAAAGACTAGGGACTTCCATCCCTATCCTAAGGAAGACCTTTGCTTCTAACAGTTTGTTCCTTGTTTTGATTGTTTTCTTTCTTTCTTTCTTCCACAGATACTCTCAAACCCAACAAATGTTTCAAAGTTTGGAAGTGCAGACTTCCAGCAGCGGTTCTCCAATCGTACTGATGGGACAAGCAGTGTTAAACCAAGGGTTCGCCACTACACCTCCCTCCCAGCCATCCTCTCTGCCACCTATGCAACTCCAGCACCAACAGCATCAGCAACAATGCTACCTGCAGGTAGGGTAGGACAAAGAGGATGATGTATACAATGTACACACAGAGCAGTAAGGTGAACGGGCTGTGCAAACGGGGCCCCAGGTTTCAGCGGGAGCCCAGTCGGGGCAGAAATGACCCTTTTAGAGATACTGAAATGCATGAGACACTGGTACGGTGGCACGTACCTCTCCAGTAGGGCAAAGGAGCAGCGAGAACAGTCAGAATATTCCAAAGGAAATTACTGATTCTGTACATTGGAAACATAATCAGATTATCCTGGATATATTTGAAGTGTATTTCTAGATGGAGAAAATTGCTGCTTTAGGATCTATTCTGTGCTCTTTATTCAGTATAAAATTTGCTTAGTTTACAAGTCAAAAGAGTATTTTTAATTACCAGCATCGCCATAAAATGAGATCTGGATCAGATATCTGGCTCCCTTCAGTAAATTAACATATTTCTTCAACTCCACAAGGCAAAGAAGATAAACTGGAGCACGTTGCCTGGAAGAACCAGGTGATTTGTAAAATGTAAAAATACTTAATTTTTGACCTAATTCAACACATGCTAAAGTAAAAGGGATGTGAGGGAAATGAGGTGTCTCTATTAACTCAAAAGGAGTTGAATTCAGTCTATAAAACCTCACATATCCACCAGAATTGTTAAAAGAGTATTATCAACCTCAAATTATTAAACTTTTGTTATTGAAATGAAATCCTTATCATAACTAAGAATTAATGAAAAAACCCATGGCAGATACAGTTTCCAATAAAAGCATCTGCAAAATTCACATCGACCTCACCACTGCAAGGTGACACCCTCCAGTAAACTCAGAAAAAGGAAGGGCTAGAAGGGACAGCATGAGGTCCACTAGGGTTTCATTTCTGTTTCATGTCAGTCATCCACCTGTGTCATTTCTGACACGTTTGCCCACCCTGTTCCTAAATAGGCTTTTCAGGATAACCTGCAAATCCTAGGTGGTGCATTCTTATTAGAAAAACCTTTCTCAATGCCTAATTGTAATGTTCTTCATTGCAATTTATGTCCATTCCTTCTAGCATTAGGTAAGCTAACCCCATGCCAAACAGCCCCAGAAATAAAAGCCAGCAAATCAGTACTATTGTTAAGTACCTGGTACATTGAGGATGAAGAGTTTTAACGTGTGAAAGAATCGAACGCCACGATGAATTTTATTTTATCTGTAGGTGCCAACACCAAGCTCTTTGCACAATGAGCAACCCGATTCTTTGCTCCTGCCATCTTACTCACCACAGCAAGGAAACATGGGATATCATCAGACACAGCAGCAGCAGCAGCAGCAGCAGCAACTAACATCAAGAAGAAGCAATAGCTTATCAGAATCATCAAATTTACCACAGCCCCTGCGATAGAGTCCCACCAGCACAATCAATGCACGATTAGCTTTAACCAAGGGGCACATGGAGCAGAAGAGAATGACTCTGTACTTACTGTTTCGGCTTTTGCACAAGCATTCCTTTCAAAGCTCTATGACAGAAGTACGCCGCAGAGTGCAAGACTTCTACAGACAGCACATTTGCAGCATGCTGGATTCCGTTTGTGCTGTCTTGTGAGCACAGGAGGTACCGACAGAGCAAAAAGGAGAAGGAACACTCTCCCGCGCAGCCTCCACCGTCAGTGGGTGCACGGGAGGCGGCGTTCCGTCTTGGCGCCTCGCTCTGAAAGCTCTCTGGCAATTCCAAAAGACTGTTGACAGACTCATGAGGTACTTGGCCTTCATTGTTTCAGTTCTTCTTTTGTGTATGAAAAGCACTGCATCAAAGGTCTATTGAGGAGAGAACAAGAGATTATTTTTATTATGATTATTGTTATTATTTTGCACAACTGCACAGAGGACAAAACCTAGGCACTTTCTGTAAAGAGAAGTTTGTCTCCTTATTCTTGTGGCCAAATTAGCACATCCAATGGAGGAGAAAGCCCAGTCATTGGTGAACATGGTCTACAGCTCATAACCCTTGAGTTAGAATCTGAGAAGTATTACGCAGCTTACCCTAAACTGTTCTTCATTACTGAAAAACAAACAAACAGAACCCACAACCCACACTGGACTGAATTGTGATTGCAAAGGAGAACTGTAAGCACAATCACACAACTCTCCAATAGTGCAACATGGATTCTTCTTCAACCTCGCCCACTGCAAGTCTCTGAGAAATATGCACTGTGTTTTGGCCCACTGACTTGGGATGCTGCAGACTATTACATATCTCTTTCATTATAACATTTAGGATTGAATTTTCCTTTTGGGGGGAAAAAAGAAATGCACTTTTCGCTTTTTTTGTATGTTTTCTGTTGATATGTTTCTAAGAAAGATTTTATGTAATTATTAAATAAAAAGTAGTGTATTGTACAGCTGTTGTAATAATGACCTATTTCTATATAAAATAAAATTATATGGAATTATGTGGAAATTATTTTGTATATGAAATATCAACTCATTTCACAAGTATAAAGATTGTGCTTGTGCTTTTTTGTGAGTGGATATTTTGTAATAAACTAATGAATTAGAAATGTTTTTGTGAAGGGAACTACTGTTTCATGCTATATACAATTCAAACTATTATTTTTTTTCCATTTAATGATGGACGGTTGTCTTTATTTGTAGAATAAAATAAAATAGCCAAAAGGCTTTATCGCAGGACTTGCACACACTTTCCTGTGGCTGTTCAGCTATGTGATTCACTTTAGATTGTTAGTATTACCCATAGCCTGGCAAAGCATTTGTCACCCACTTAGCAAAAACAAGTATTATCCTATGGGACCTTTCTCATGGCACAGACAACGGGAATGACAGCTGAGGAAGTTGTATCAGCTGCTAGCCAAGACAAATCCTTTAAAACTTTAAAGACCTCAGGCCGCTCTGTGCCTTCCAAACAGTTTTACATTAGAACAAAACAGATGATTTAACTAATGACCCAGCACATGCCAGGGGCTTTGACCCTCATCCAGCTTTGCTGCGTTAAGACACCGCTGTTTGAAGTTTTGAGATACACCTCTGCTGGAGTTACTGCTGTCATTCGTTTTAGTAGCCACCCCAGCCCAGCCCAAGCCATGACACATGCCCACACTGTAGACAGTCTGGTTTCCAGTTTGACATCCTTGCGCAGACTCTTCTTCACGTTAAATGCAAATTGACTAGAGGACGGAGCAGCCAAGGTACAGCTCTGCTTTCCCTTTGCTGACTCTGCTGCAGGAGCAGCAACCTCCAACACAGAACGAGGTGGGTAACTGAGCATAGTCATGTTCTCATTCACTGTGGTGAACCTGAAGGGGGATGCCCCTCTGAGGCAGCTTGCAGCCTCCTGAGTCAGCGTCAGCTTGAAGAGACTACAGACCACGCTGCCCTTCCCGCCCTTCGGTGCCAAGGATCACGTCACCAGACCCCACACGTTCAGCTCTGGCATATAATGGAGATAATTGGGCTGGGAGATGGAAATAGTAAAGGTAAACTTTCAGAGAAATGAAAAAGGTTCATTTGCCCTGAGTTCTGAAACAGCTAAAAACCTACTGGAGAAAACCCACTGGCAAAATGACCCTGCTGCTTTGACAACAAAACCAGCTGGTAGCGCTGATCGGTGTGTGTGTATTTCAGTCCACGCAGCCCCTCTGTTTTTACTTCGCTGAAGGAAGATGAGGGAATCAAGTCTCTAAAAAGCATTTAGAGGACAGATCTGATCTCTAAGAAAAGTAGTTTTACTCCCAACTTTAGGCATCAGTGTGAGTTAGCCTGCTCCTCTCTTTGAATTCTTGCATTCTGTGAAGCAAGAGTGACCGCACCAGATGAAGATTAAAGACCTAAGCCTTAAAGTGCTTTCACTTGATGTCTGAAGGAGCCTCTCTCTTTCCATTAACTATAGACAAATGTCAGCAAAGCCCAATCGACTCCATAAATGCCACCCACTCCTCTAAGGGCTTATTCTGGGAAAGGGGACAGGAAATTTGTCTATTTCTAGGCCAAAAAGTTCATGCAGGAAAGAGGTAATGAATGACTGTGTGCACCTCAGAAAATATTGGTGGAAACAGCACTTGGGGGATGTCAACTACTATGATAGAGGTCCCAGGAACAGAAAATTTCTCTAAGATCTTGTTTTAGGCTCAGGGTTAGTTACAATACACCCACATCTCTCCTGATTGCCAGTGGGTATGTCCAATCCAAGCTCAGCCTTGGAGCAAACATTTATCTTTCCAAAACCCACATTACTGTAAGTACAAGGAGAAAGTGGAGTTGCCTTCCAATAAACTGTCTTATTCTATCATTTGGAAGGATACAGGGCCCTCGCAAGAATAGGTTTATGTCAATACCTAGTTTTTCATGCCCTGTTTCATTTCTTCCCCCTACACTCTTTTGGTTTGGATTATGGCACTTGTTCTCTGGGCTGTTGTTCCAGCTCATTATAGCCAAGACTGGGCTTTTTCCGACGTAATCACCTTGACTGGGTGATTTTTCTGAGCAAGCAGAGAAGCTGGTTACGACAGAACTACCGCCCCATGCTGGGATACCCAGTTTTCTGCACAGAGGCCGGGGCAGGGCAATCTGCCTGCTCGAAGCACAACACCCCCGAGCCGAGCTCCCCTACGTTACACGGCGTGACAGGACTCCTGAGGAGGGGGCAAGTAGGAAGGCGGCTACTCAGAACCACCAGGGACAAGCCCGGGGAGGCAGGGCTGTGTTTCCTCAGCCGTGAGGGGGGGCTTTTTCTTCCCAGGTAACGGTGCTGAGGAACCTTCCCGGCAACTCTGCCGAAGTAAAAAGCCAGCAGGAGCCCGGGGGGGGTCGGAGCATGGAGGCAAAGGCTGGCTCCTGCCGGAGGGAGGCCCGGCCGGTCTCACCCCGCGGCGGGGCCCCGGAGGAGCGAGCCTGAGGCGGCTCCTTCCAGGGACCCCTCACCACCCGCTGCCATGGGCAGACAGACGGACAACGGACCGCTGGACAGGCCGAGCGCTCTCCCGCGCATGCGCGCCGCCGCCTGAGCCAGCACCTCCCTGCGCCGGCGCAGTGGGTCCCCGCCGGCATCCCGGAAGGGCTCCTCGCTCCCACAGGCCCTTGCGCCCTCCTTTCCGGCCTGTGCCCGGGCAGGGTGAGTGGTCTCCGCGTCGAATCCGCCTCCATCCTCTCGCTGGACCCCGCGGCGGGGGCGAGTCTCCGCCTGGGCCGGCGCGGGGGGCGGCCCGGCGCGGGTGGTACCGGGTGGTTCTTCTCGGTGGGGCCGCGTTCGGCGGGGCTGGGGCCCACCTACCGGCCCCTTACCGCCATTCAGGCCTCCGCTCAGGCGGGCAGGGCGCAGGCCTGGGGCGGCTTGCGGGGGTGGGTTACGGCCCGTGTTGGGCCATGGCGAGGGAGGAGGAAGCTGTAGGCCGCCGTCAGGCCTTGGAAGGAGCCCCTCTGGCACCGTAATCCTTCCGGGACGGGTGAACACCTCTCCTGGATCGTCTCGAAGAAGGAAGGGGCTTTGGGACATAGAGAAGCGGGATGGGGTGATTTTGAGGGTGAAGACAGGAGCCCTGCCCTCTCGGGAAGTGGCTGAAGAGACTTAGGTATGTTTTACGCTCCTGTCAGGCAGATGGAACAGGTCGCCCAGAGACGCTGTGGATGCCCCATCTCTGGAGGTGTCCAAGGCCAGGCTGGATGGGGCTTTGAGCAGCCTGCTCTAGCGGGAGGTGTCCCTTCCCATGGTGGGCAGGTTGGAACTCGATGTTGTTTAAGGTCCCTTCCAACTTTATGAGAGTAAAGCATTTGTGATGCTGAAAAGCTGCGGCTTAAAATCTGCAAGTGGTGGGGCTCCGGGGATGAATTAATCTTAAATAAGTTTCTGAATGTGGGAATTGTGTGGCTTGTAAGGAGCTGGGGCCAATGGGAGGAGGAAAGGTGACAGGGGAAAACTCGGAGGGAAGCTGGGTCTGCGTTTGACACATGCACGGGTGCTTTTCAGGGTTGCTCAGATGGCTCCTGCAAAGAAAGGTGGCGAGAAGAAGAAGGGGCGCTCCGCCATCAATGAGGTGGTAACTAGGGAATATACCATCAACATTCACAAGCGGATTCATGGCGTGTAAGTTCTTGTTTTTATCAGTGAAATTGGCCTTAGGTAAGGTGGCATTTGGAAGTGGGTGCAGTAGGTTTCAAATGGTAGAGATTAACAGTCATTACCAGCACTGATGCTAATGTCTCATTATGCAGTGCCTTGTGCTAGAGTTGTGTCCCGAGGAAGAGGTTCTCTACCTGTGCAGACCTAGACTTGCAGGTGGCTTTCAGGAACAAGTTTGTTTCTTTTTTTCATGAGTGTTCCTGGATATAATTTGAAGGTAGATCTGTTTACCTCAGTGCACAGTTCATCATTCTTTCCCAAGTGGAGTTTATAATTTAGCCCACTGTAGAAAGTTTTAGAAATTGAGTACTGTAATCAAATGATTGGCTCTGTGTTTATGATTGAATTGTGTCCGATGTAAATTGGGGTATGATTTTGAGTTGATCAATATTTATTGTGTGTAGGTGAGAGTAAGTTTTTACCTGACGGAATGTTGAACCATGTTCTCAAGAGGAACTTGTTGAGAAACTGCATCTCCCTTGGTTCCTCTGTTTGTGTGTGGGGGGCTACAGTCAATGTGGCAGAAAATTATATCTGAATCAAAACAACTGGTGAAATTGCTGAAGCTAACTTAAAATAGGAGAGAAATGAGGTGTGAACTATTACAAAACTATGAGTGAGGATGGGAGGCAATGGTACCTTTAAATGCCAATAAGATATTCTGCCCTTGCCTGTTGGTTGTTTATGGCAGTTCAGTGTTTTAATGGTCATGATCCTGCGAGCCTCTTTTGGGATTATCCAAAAGAAAAATTCTCTCTCTCGGCATGAAGTGCTAGGGGTGAAATACTTCTTGTTTAATGCTTGTTTCACTTGTAATCACTCACACCCAATTTCTAGCACTAAATATCAACAGTGGTGTGTAAACAATACAAAATACAACCCACTGTGGGATCCTGGATCCTACTGACACTGAAGTTGTGTGTCAGCAGTGTAGGTATAATAGCTACAGCAGAGCACTCACAGCTGTAACTTCCAGTGTAAATGCCCAGTCATGCAGAATCTGCCCATAATAGGTATGAGACAAGCTCTACTTGCAAAAACCCACTTCTGATGGTGGTCCAGTCATGATGATATGAAGAAAATAACTATCAGTAACTGTTTAGCTGAAGCTGTCATGCAGAATAGCACCAGTTTTGTTCTTCTGTATTTCAGTACTGAACACAGTTCTGTCAAATTTGTGTTAACCAAAGGCCTTTCATTTAGAGTACATCTGAAAGCTCTGATCTCTTCGATAATATTGCAAGAAGTTTTCGTGTCAACATGCTAGATGTAAGACTTAAGATGCAGGAGATCTTGCAGTTGCAAAATTGTAATGAAATTATTCTACATGAGCATATGTAGTTTCTGTTAGGCATGGACGTTTAAGGTTAGCAGCTACCAGCCAAAGTAAAGGTCTGGTCCTGCTACGATGCAGCTGTTGAACTCCTGTTGGACACGATTCTTTCCATTTTATGTTTAGAGAACGTCAGTGGTTGAGTGCTGCAACAACTGTCCTGTGCTGACAGTTTCCTGAAGTTAAATAAATGGCTCTTGTGTTTGTCCTAGGGGCTTCAAGAAACGAGCACCGCGTGCTCTCAAGGAAATCCGTAAATTTGCGATGAAGGAAATGGGTACTCCTGATGTTCGCATTGACACCAGATTGAACAAAGCAGTCTGGGCTAAAGGAATAAGGTACGTTTCTGCAACTTTCCTTATTGGGTGAGGAAAAACCTTGTAGCTGTGTGTGTAGAAGTGCAGCACTTGAAGGGGTTTGCGTTTTCTTTGCGAATGCTGCTTTTCTTACAGCGCCTGTGCCAGACTAATCTTCCTGTCACCTCTGCGTTCTGGTAGCTCCCTCAGTGTAGTTGTAGCAAAGCTTTGGTAAACTTTGGAATTAAAAGAATTTAATTCTATGTAGGATAACAATAAAGCAAAGGACAGAAGAAATGCAGGTTTGGGGTGGGACAGGGGAAGGAACTGGTGTACTGTAATACTGCAGCAGACAGTTTTTAGAAACTTGGCTTTATTAGTGCTGCCTACAGTGGTAGGCTAAGTGCCTGGGGCTGGTTCAGACACATTTGTGTAATGTGTCTGAACAGGATTAGGTTTTGAAGCATGCTTGGTAAATGCTACACAAAGAAATAATGGGGTGTTTTTTAAATAGGACCATTAATCTTGTCTGTAAAGTACAAGTAGTTTAGGGGCCAAACAGTTACAACTTCTGTTAAATTGCTGCTACAGAGGCAGCTGATGTGGCATTTGACATGTGTGAGGATGGTTCGAAGGGATTCCTGTGAGGAGTGGGACCTAATAAACCTTAATAAAAAGTTAACTGGTTGGGGTTAATACTGTGGGTGATAACACTGGATATGCATGAACCCTTCTTTTAAACCAAGCCTTCTAGGAATTAGATTCTTGAGTAGCCTGTGATATGTTTACAGTCTTTTACATGGAGTTGTGTGTCCAGGACAACCCTTCCTTCAAAATCAGAGGAGGAAGATGGGACTACGTTACTGGGTGTTCTGGGCAGGGATTTTCTGTCCTCCCTGTTGAGCTGTTCCAGTTCATAGGCAGTGAAGATGTACCAACTGGGCCAGGTGTTAGTGTACTTTCAGAGCTTAGTAGTGAGGTTCCTAACTAGGACTTCCTTGTAGAAGTGCATTCTGTGGGGCAGAAGGGAGTCATCACATCAGGTTTTGTAGCATGAATTTAACTGCAGTTGTCGCTAGTTAGACTAGATAATGTATACAAAGTAGTATCCTCCTCTGGCTTGATTAGGAGAGACTAAAATCACAGTGCCAGCTAGTGTGACAGTGAATAATCTAAGAAAGTGGTGAAAAATGCTTTTGGTTTGTTTCAAGAAGAGAGTAAATCAAACCAACTTCCTGTGTCTTAATTACTGTATCCATTGGATTTAGTTAGTATGTCTGCTCTGAGAACACACAGCAAGGAGGAAGTCCCTTCTCCTAATCTGTGGAGCAGAATACTCTGAGCAGGTGTTTTCCAAAATCCTGAGTTCACTTGAGGGAGGAGGTTACTTCAAAAATAGTGTGGACAAATAATTTTTTGTGCCTCCCCTCGTGAGCATATTTTGAGCAGTACTAGAGGGGGACCTTAAGCTGTGACTTACTCATTTAGAACAAAGTCATCTGAGCAATTTAGCTGTTTTTCCATAGGCTTTGTGAGGGAGAAATATTGATCAATTTTATGTCCATAAATAAGATCTTGGTTCAGGCTTAATGCTCACTAGAATTTCCACAGGACTTCTGACTCTTGACAGGCTTTCAGAACAGATTTCTCCCCATCCCCCTTTCTATTTTCTATGCAAGTAAGAAATGCTTGTTAGTAACAGCTGCTTGCTCGTCGTGCTCATGCTGTGCTTCATAATCATCTGCAGAATATATTTCCTGGCTCAGCAGTGGACTGATGGTGCACTTCCGACTTTATGGATTCATCTCTTTTTCAAGGCTCATTCAACTCTTAACCTGCTCATTTGAACGAAAAGCAAAACAAAAAAGCTTTCTCCTGATGCCGAGATAGAAACAGATTTGACTCATCATGTCTTTGCACAAATAAGCAAAACTTAAGAATTTGCAGAGAGGGAGTAGTAACCATGGAGCAGAGAACTTTTATTTTCTGTCAGTTAACAGGTTTTAGTACACATTTCATCAAAAATTAATTTGTCATCTTCATTTCAGGAATGTTCCTTACCGCATCCGTGTGCGTTTGTCCAGAAAGCGCAATGAGGACGAAGATTCACCAAACAAGCTGTACACACTGGTTACCTATGTACCAGTCACAACATTCAAAGGTAAGGTTGTGTGCCATCTCTTTTTTTTTTTCCATGCCTTTTTTTTTTTTTATCAGGTAGCAAAGTTGGGACAGCTCCTCCTTGCAATACAAAATTCAAATGAAAGGGGGAAGGGGTCAAACTGCTGGCTTAAATTAGCTCTGCTGTAGAGAACAGGACTGTTAGCTTGCCTGATCAGCATTAAAGAGTAAATACAGAATTTAGTGAAATAATCATGTAAACATTGAGAGAATAAAAAAAAAAAATCACTGGCCACAGTCATTAAGGTTTGTTTCCTATATACATTACATCCTGTGATGTGAAAAGCTCAAGTAGGTTTAGCCTTTTCTTCTTGTCATCTGAGAAGTATCCCATTTGCAGAATCAATTTAAAAATTTTTTGGTTTAGCATTTGGTGAAATGCTTGTCTATAGTTGCTCTTGCAGAAGTAGATCAGCAAACTAAGCTTTGAAACTGTGGGTGCAATTTCTTGTGAAGATTTGTGTATATGTAAAGGGAATTGTCCTAGTAATAGGTGGTGATAAAATTTCTTGTTTTGCAGGTCTACAGACAGTCAATGTGGATGAAAATTAAACTGATTTTCATTACAATAAAAAGATAAAACGAAAATTTACTCCTAAGTTGTTTTTTCTTTTTATTGTCCAGTCTCTTCAAGCTGCCATCCATGAAGCATCGAGTTGAACAGGTGCCAAGCTCTTTAAATATCTTGTTTCCTTTGGCCTTGTACATAATGGTGTAGTTTGCTTAATTAAAGGTAGTCTAGGGTTCTGCTGGCTGTGAAGGGAATAGGAGGAGACGTAAATGTTCCTGTGTGGATACCAAAGTCCTAGTGTTTTGTTCCTATGGGAATAAAGAGTCATTACACAGATATTTCAAGTTAAGGCTAAGTTTGTTAAAAAAAGACAAACCAAACCAACTCTCCATTACTGTTAGATCAATATCTCATGTATATAATTTCTCAAGAATAAAGTAAACACTCTGTCTTTGGTCCCCTGCCAGTCTAGTCAGAATCACTAGGCTTCTCCCAGGCAGGTCTGGGCACTACACTGAAAAATGGGGTTCTGACCAGTGAAATAATTGTGAGCATGCTAGCTCAGGGAATTTGCTTAATGAAGTAGGTACTAAAGGCACTTACCTTCCATAAATCAATACATACTTTCAATGCAAGCCTAGTACAAAAAGGGTTTATTGAAAAGTGCATGGTTTCACAGACCAACATCAGAAGCACAGTCCATGTACGCTTAATGTTTCAGCAAGACATACAAATTGGAATACAATCAAATATATTAAAATAGTTTCAATTACCAGCATTGAAACAGTTTTCAGAATTAGTGCAAAAAAGGCAACCCAAACAAACTGCGGACAGTAGCTGAGAAGTGTTTTTCCCTCTTTAAAAAAAAAAAAATTAAAAATGGACAGCTGGAGCCAGCCTCTGCTCTCCCTGTGCAGGAGAGAGCTTCAGTGTCTTCACACTGTAGAGAGATGTTTCCTTTTACATTCAAAACAAGATAATTAATAAATCGATGGCACAAAGCAAACCTACACACCCTTTAGCTTTTAAAGCTCTTAAACTGAAAACCACAGACCAACAAATTGTTTATCAAAAGTCCACTGCTAACTGAAAGCCTTTTACAGTATGTGCTTTGGCATAATTTCAGTGCACTTATTTTTGACGGCTTTGCTACGACTGTGTGTTTAGTTTTGCATGTTCACCCCGTGACTGGCAGCTCATCCCATTGGTTCTGAGATTATACTGATTTAGCTTCGCGTTCTCGAGTTTTGGCTTCAGTTCTAAGGGTTTCTCAAAGAAATTAACTAGTGGTTGTTCAGTCAAGAGGGATGCTAATATGTGTTCAAAAGAGACAGTCCAGTCCCCTTCAGTCACAGGGGAAGGCTGAGAGTCTTTGTGAGGGGCCTTCACAGCGTCACTAAAAACAGCATCCTGGTCTGAAGCAGAGGCCTCGGGCTGCAACTCCTCTGAGAACTCGTCTGATCCGCTCCCCAGGCTGATGCTTCGTTGTCCCACTTCTCCAATCTGAAGTAACAGCGTGGTCACAGTGGCAATGGCTTGGTACAAATCATTCTCCTCTGGATCTTCATGGAACATGCTGTACAGGGTTTTGCAGAACTGAATGAATTCCCTCTGTAGAGGACGAAAAGCTAGAATCAAACTGCTGAACAGCCACGTTACGGGTAACTGTGGGCATCAGGCATGATATGGCAAAGGAAGGCAGAAGGACATGTATTTGCTCTTTTAAAACCTCTGCCTGCTTTTTTTAAAAAAAAAACCACTAGCCAAAGGATTTCAACCCCCACTGATGCTAGGAGACCTACTGCTGCAAATCAAAAAGGGAACAGAGCAGACTAATGTTGTGCTGCCTTGATGAAGGGGAACAGGACCTCCCAGATGACCAACAGGCAAGTGAGATACAAGCCAAGGGAACTCTCCATCACTGGTGGGAAACTGCTGGCTGTTACACAGAACAAATGACAACCAAAGTAGCCATTCAAAGAGTCTGCAAGCAACTCCCCTTCTGCTGTTTCTTTCTATCTTTCCCCAGCTCTTTTACTTAGAAAAATAAAATTCTGTCATCTTTCCTGCCCGACTGCTTTTTCTCCTTCCTTCCCTCACTAACCTATCATAGATAATTACTGGTCTATGAGAGGATGTTTCCATATCCTATTATGCAGTGATTTCCATGGAGTCATAGGATGGCTGCTAACTCAAGAAATTCCATCAAGTGATGCCTTTAAGAGAGATTATGTGGTCCTGCTGAGATGACAGGTTAGCTACACACCACCCATTTAAAACTATTTAATAAACAACACCAGCACAGAAGGTGTTCTGGGAGTAGTCTGTACATTTGTGTTAAGTGATGTGGGGACCCTTTTTCCCCTCAATGCCAAGAACACATACAAAGCTGGCATTAGGGAGGAGATGGTAGGAGGACAAAAGCCTTCAGCTGTCTTCCTTCATGCACTTCTAGTCAGTGTTTGGCTGTGATAGGGCAAGTCCCAGTTGGTGATCAACTAAGAAAGAAGTTACCAGTTTGGTGGAGGGGAGGTCAGGACAGACAGCAGCAGACTCACAGAATAACATGGGGTTGGAAGGGACTTCTGGAGATCATCTAGTCCAACCCCCCCCTCTGCCAAAGCAACTCTACCTAGAGCAGATTGCACCGGAACTTGTCCAGGCAGATTTTTGAATGTCTCCAGAGATAGAGATTCCACGATCTCCCTGGGCAGCCTGTTCCAGTGCTTTTCCACCCTCAAAGTAAAGAAGTTCCTCCTCATGTTTAGATGGAACTTCTTATGTTCAAGTTTGTTCCCATTTCCTCTGTCCTGTCCCTGGGCACCACTGAGAAAAGACTGGCCCCATCTTCTTGACACCTTCCCTTTAAGTATTTGCAGGGATTGATCAGATCCCCCCTCAGTTTTCTCCAGACTAAAAAGACCCAAGTCTGGAATGCATTCTCTGGAATTCTTTCATCTTAGGAGGAGGGCTTTTCCCAGCCTGCACAAGCCTATTTTCCAGCCTGTAACGCTGCAGGTGAGGGAAGACTGAAATTCTTTCTTACTCAGCAGCCAGCCCCAGGTGAGGGAGCTGCCAGAAAGGTGGCTGAGAGTTTTTAAACATGACAACTGCTCCCTGGATCAGAGTAGCCCAATCCTTGATACCTCAAGGACTGAGTCTGAGCTCAGGCTGAAGTTACACTTTTTAAGAAAAAGCTAAACTGTTTTGTATTTAGTAATTTGATTTTTGAGTACTTTCCACTTTAGACCACAGCCCCTAGTATACATACCTGGCTCATTTTTGGCAGTTCTTTTTCAGCTTTATTATCCTTTTCTTTGGCTAGATCCTTCAGCATCTGTTTCAGCTGCTTTTGGTAATCTACTGCATCACCTTTTGTGGAGGAGACACAGACAGGAGAATTAGTTTTTCTGGAGTCATTTCAAAAGTCACTGGAGACATTTCAAAATAAAACTCTGAGCATGGAGATAATGGAGGAGGGATGACAAACATGAAGTTGGTCATCTCATATGCACGCGCATTAGAGAACCATTTTGGACATACCATTTGATTTTCCAATGACAAGTGGTCTCGAAGTTGACAGCAAAGGATTCTTCAATGGTGACTGGCTGTCTCGTTCGTTTTCTGTGAGAGCTACCCAAAAAAAAAGTAAAATAAGAAACGATTATTCTTTCCAGTGCTGCATAATGGTTATTTATGCTTTTAAAATTTACATAGATGATGAAAGCAAAATAATTGGGCAAAGATTTTTTTAAACACTAATTCATTAAATCATGCTGTAAAATTATGTTATTGTAAGTAAGACTGGTGCTGCAGTAAGAGAGTTCGGAAGTTTTCCAGGAATGGCACATTTAATTAAAAACTCTGCACAGAGAAACTATCACAGAATTTTGTCACCTAATCAAAACTGAATCAAGAGGTGATTTCTACCGTACATGGAGTACCAACCATCCATAGGCAATATTTTGCCTAGAAGTAACCATCTAATTGCCTGCAAAGATCTCTGAATGCAGCAGATGTAAGCCTTAGCACTATATATCTGTAATTTGCACCCAAAAAGGTTTTTGACTGGAGTAAATTTTAAAATATGGGGAGCATAACTGCAAATGCAAATCCTATGTGCTCCCAACTGAAGGAAGCAAGATAGGGCTCTTCATTAAGCAGCCTTTTCCCAAAAGCTTTAAGCAAGTATTTCGAGATAAACCAAGGTATACATTCCCTTGCAAATGTCTTACCAGGTGGGATGTGCAGCTTATATAGCAACTTTATCTTTTCATTCATTTCTCCATTATACATAACATCTGCAAGGAAAAAAAAAAAAAAAACCAAGAAGGAAGTAAATCAGATAATTCCACAGCTTAAAATAAATCAGGCATCTCTCTGTACACAAAAGATAATTGTTTACATGGACAATACATGAAAACATATGGCAAGTATATTGTATGGAAATATTTTAAATTGTGCCTGTCAATGAGGAACAGCAGGTGAGAGCCATCTGGCTTGGTCTTTGTTCTTTTAAAATAGATGGGGAGTACCTAACCCTATGGAGCTTCAGCATCATTTAAAAATATCAAGGAGAATGGCAGGGAATGTAGCAAAGGCTGTGTGCTGCCACAGATTAACAGGAATGGGAGAGGGCAGAGATTGAAAACTCCCTTTGGAGCCATCGTGTTCATAATATTTCTCTCCTTCATCCCTCACTGCTGTTCCCTCACTCTAGAATAAGCCCAAAGGAGATAACTACTTTCACATGTCATATAATTCATATTTTCAATGACCAGTAGAAATGAGAGGCTAAACTTTCAAATGCACTGAAAAACTGTCGAGACATTTTTTAATTTTTATTTATTTTTAAATTTTTACTTTATTTTTAAATTTTAACTTTATTTTTAAAGTTCTATCCCTTTAAGAATCACATAATAACATAATAAAGGGTGACTTGGTTCACATAAAAAAATCCTAGAAAGCTTAAGTGGCAAGGATACAGATTTACTGATTTTTACTTTGAAGCTTTGAATGCTGATTTTGTTTTTTCATGTGGGGTCAGGCAACAGCTAAGATGTGGCACTTTTTGCATTTTGGGACAGGCCGCCTTGTCTCAGTAAAACAGATGGTGACTTCAAGACCAGCTCTAGCACAATGCTCAGTCCCTGCTGGCCAGATTTTTTTTCTTGTTGTTCTGCTTATTGTCAACACACAAGGCATGCAGCAGTTGGTTGTGTAAGATCTGTAACTTCAAGAAGCAGTTACAAAGAGGTATATTGAGATTTCAAAGGTATATAGAGAGCAACAATCTAGTAGAGAAGATTTCATAGAATCATAGAGTGGTTTGGGTTGGAAGGGACCTTAAAGACCATCTAGTTCCAATCCCCCTGCCATGGGCAGGGACACCTCTCACTAGACCAGGTTGCTCAAAGCCCCCTCCAGCCTGACCTCCAGGGATGGGGCATCTGCAACTTCTGTGGGTAACCTGTTCCAGTGTCTCACCACCCTCACAGTAAAGCATTTCTCACTTGTATCTAATCTAAATCTACCCTCTTCCAGTTTAAAACCATAACCCCTTGTACTATCACTACACTCTGATAGAGTCCCTCATCTTTCCTGTAGGGACCCTTCAGGTACTGGAAGGCTGTTATAAAGTTTCTCCAGAACCTTCTCTTCTCTGTGCTCTCTCAGCCTGTTCTCAAAGGAGATGTGCTCCATCTTCATGGCCCTCCATTGGACCCATTCCAACAGGTTCATGTCCTTCTGATGCTGGGGATGCCAGATCTGGATGAAGTACTCCAGGTGGAGTCTCACAAGAATGGAGTAGAGGGGCAGAGTCACCTCACTCAACCTGCTGACCATGCTGCTTTTGAAGCGTTTCCTAGCCTACCATGCAAATACAAGTATAATTTTAATTCATAAAATATTCTCAACAAAATTACTGTTGTCCGAGGAATCGAGTATGTTAATACAATATTCAATCACGTCCCTAAGCTGTCTTTTAAACCTAATCAACTTCAGGTGATTGGAACACCAGAAAGCCACCTCCCCTGCCAGTTGTATGGCATTTTAACATCTGTGCCTTGCCCGTGTGCCACCCCCCTCCCTGCCCACCCTCTACCCCTCAGGGGAGGCAATACCTAAGCAGCTGGCGAGCCCCTTGAATTCAACCAGCTGGTCCATGTTCTCGTCCAGGAGGCGGAAGGTCCTTTGGGCGAGGACGTCGGTGTGCTCCCCGCAGGTCCAGGGCGAGACCAGCCTGTACAGGTTAGTGAACTGCTGGGCGTCGATGCGGTACTGCTCGGCGTACGGCCTGCTGGGGTCATGGCGCTCGACGACCGGACTCCTTGTGTCCCAGTAACACCTTATTAGATGTTCCCTCTAGGAGAGATCAGAGGTGGGAGAAGGTGGGACTGCAGTGGGCCGTATCAGCGAGAAGAGCACAACCGGCAGAAAAAGGCCTTCACATCAAAGTGTGCCGGAAATGCTCAGAATTCTCTTTGCCTGAGGTGTTACAAGGATACCAAGATCATCCCTGGGAGTAAAAGCAAAGTATGAATCTTCAAGTAAAGCCGCCAAGTGCTCTCATCATTTCCCGTGGGTAATTAATAAATTTGAAGGGAGACCAGGCAGTTTCTTAGAAGAAATTCACTGCAGGGTACTGAAACTCTATTACTCACATTTGGTCTGGGATATTTAATCAGCCAAACATACGGAGGGTCAGAGAAAATCTAGGGTAAGCATTGTAGAGACTTGACCTGCTGATTTATTCTCCCTCGGACTTCTCTGTTTGGATACTGTCCCTAACCATCTTCTCTTAGGGACAGGCTGATGCAGAACAAAAGAGTCCTAACAAAGCAAGCTGTCCCAGGGAATCAAGGGAGCCAACAAAAAGGGAACCACCACCAAGAAACAAAATGAGGAAAGGGGAGGAGTGCAAACCAGTCAAAGCTCAAAAAAACACATTAGCAAGGAGCAGGAGGCAAGCACTGAAAAGCAAGCCCCAGCAGCATCATCTCACAATCACTAATGGAAGGAAGATACTGCTGCTCTTAGCCACGAAGGTACATAATGCTAAGAACACACCACAGTCATATTCTCAGTAGCTAGCATTTATGGCTATGAACAATACACAAAAGAAATTTTCCATTAAGGATGATAATTACATGCTTGGACTTCTAGATCAAGTATCGTTGCATAAGCTTCTATCAAACATCAGCTTGACATAAAGAAACTGAGATAGAAACTGCTTTTAATTGTAAAAAAAAAAAATGAAAAAGAAAAAACCCAAACAAACTTAAAACTATTAGATATTTGGGAACAAATAGCAAGGACACAAGTTTGTGGGGATTTTCTCCCCTGCAGAAAACAGAGTCTGCCTTTAAAGAGCATTAACAGAGCAGGGCTTAAAAGTACTGCAGAGCTCCCAGTGAACAAAGCTACACATTATTTAATTTATTCTGCATGTGAAAGTTACAGAACCTAATTCATCACAGACCATCTCCAAGCAGCAAGTTAGAAAGGAAGCTCTGAAGCAATTCTCCTTTGAGGGCTCAGTACATTACTATTCCTCTTTAACAACTGGGCAACCACAGAAAGGACAAAATGACAAAGTCCCATCTGAAGAGTATCTCTCAGGCAGAAGGCTCAAGGTCTGAGGTATCTCTGCTAAGCAACAGCTTGAAGTTACGCCCAGAAGCCTCAAATAGGTGCATCCCCTACTTTACAGGTAGACCAACCTTGAACAAGTCATACAATTCCTCTAAATCTTCAGGAAGAATCGAAACATCTGGGATGACAACCCGGAGCTTAAAAAGAAAGAAAAAACATATTAGTGACCATCTTTTCTCCTGTGACCACACACACAGGCAGGTCCACGAGACCTGCAGGGGCTGTATTTATGTGGTACTGCTCGACTGAAAACTGCAGTATTGAAAACTGCAGTATTGAAAAACCTTTGCAATTTTTCCCCTTTCTTTAAGTTCACTGGTTGGACAGATCTGTGAAAAGAGAAATCCCTCAAGGGCTATTAGAAACAAAGACGGGAAGTCCCTAAGCTACAGATCACAGGAGGCCAGGGAAGCATCACATCATGCTCACTCTCCTCTTAAACTCTTCCCCAGCATCTGCCTCAGGCCACAGTCAGAGACAAGGTGCTGGGCTGGGCAGTCTTGCAGTTTTTCTTAATGTTAAAGCCACCCTAGAAATTAATGCACGTGGCTACAAAAGAAAATCCAAACCCACAAGCACCCCAGGAAAGAGCTGTTTCCAGAGTCAGTAATGATCCTTTCTTTTTCCAAGATGTGGTGGGGCTGCCTGACAGTGCTGGTGGAGAGGGGAGATGTTAAGCTACTTCAGTCAAAATCATATTATACTCACCACATTTTGCTTGGTTGTGTCTTCGTGATTTTGCAGGACACGGATTCGGTGCTTGTAGCGCATGTGCTCTATCTGTGCAACAGAGTGGTCTCCAAATTTCTATAACGGAGGAACAGAAGTTTATTATTTTTATAGTAGTTTATGATATTTTTATTTCTCATTTACGGGAAATATAACTTTTAAAGTGGTTGTAAGTCCTTGAAGAAAAAGCATACCCAGTCTCCAACTGATCTGTCAGTGTATTTATACTTCACCTAACACTGAGCACTTACTCAAGGAATCTGTAAAGTTATGTATTAACTTCCAAAATATCCATGTTAAATTTAACCTCTCTCTTTTTAAAACTGTAACTTAACTGACTAGTAGACACAGAGCAGTGTCTTACCTCATAGGAGTCATGAATAAGGTTAGCTATTTCAGTCACTGGAGAGGCTTCCTGGTCGTCGCTGAAGAATGCGTGGTGGTTACCAATAGGTGGCAGAGGACTTTCCTCGTTTTTGACATGGTCTAAAAACCTGAAGGGAAGAAATTTAAGCAACACAGGGTTTTTTTGCAGCGTGCTCTTCTCAAGACAAATAAGCAAATAAGTCTTATGGCTCAGAATTAGATATAAACTGGTTTTTAAGCTGCTAGGCTTTTCAACAATGCCTTCACGATTACTCATCCGAGGAACAGCAAGCCAGCCAAATGACTAAATGCTGCCCAAGGAAGAAAACTTCTGCCTCCTTGAAGTCTAGAGCAGGAAGCCCATCACTCTAGGGAAGGCATAAAGAGCAGCAGTAAATATTGCACATTGACGCAGTCGATGCATGTCTTGGCGCTGCCAGGAAACTTCCCAGGACATCTACTTGTCCAACCTACAAAGCCCATTGTTTAAGGAAGACGCTGTGAAAGCAGCAGCAGCAGCAAGATAACACAGAAGGCCGTGCTGGTGCCTACAGAACCCAGTAGTTGTCACAGCAGCACCCAAATGCCTTTGTTTTACAGCAGAACAGTACTCAGTGGAAGAAGCACTCCTGCGTGGACATACCTGCTCAGGATCATCAGGGCCTGCCCATCATCCTTGCTGTTACACAGGTCCACGGCGTTGGCTTCCAGTATGGCCAAGCCCAGCTGGAAAATGGCTTTGATCCCATCATAGAAAAAGCAGTCCACAACATTCACAGCACTTTCCAGGGGCATGATGCTAAGGAAAAGGGTAAGGAACCAGGAAAGAGAGATGGAAGCTAAGGTTGTCAGATCCTTCATATGTTCAGCCAGCTCTGGAAGTTGCTCTTTTATAAGCTCTTCGAACACCGACTGGTCTACCTGAGCACCTGCAAGTCATAAAGAATCAGTATTACTCAGGACTGACACAGGAAAAAAATATTCTTTAAAGCTAACGATTACTGTCAACTATCAACTGCAAGACCTTCTTAACATTTAAAGTGACAAGATGCGCACACATCCACAGTGAAAAATCCCATTATTGTCCTGCTGTGGTCTGAGCCCCAGCCCTCATGTTCATAACCTTTCTGTACAACTTTCTGCAAAAAGATTGTGTTGATTCTGCTAAGGGCCTTCAGGGTGCAATGAAACAGTAATAGCAGCAGCTGTTGTTTTTGGCTAAGAGAGCACATAATAATTAAGTGCTAGTGAAAGCAATCTTAAAGCATTTTACTGTTCAGCTTGGGATCTATGCAATGAAAATAAGACAGTACACATTCCTCTCCAGTGTTTGTACTCCAGCAAGTGGGCAGTAGAGCTTTCATTCTAAGTGAGAAAATACAAGATGGAAATCCAGATAAGGCTACACACACTAAGGAGGAAGAAAAATATTTACACATGAATATATGAGCAAACACAAATGTAAACTTACATGCATACGTATATTTTAAGAACAAAAGATTTCTGCAGTGCCCAGATATATCTTTCCTAACTGTCCCAACTAGTCTTTCCAAAAGCAGCAGGTTTTGGGCTCTGTTTCAGCTACTAGCTCAGTCCTGCTTTGTCAGCAGCTATTGTAGAGTCAATATAGTTTCATATAGTTGAAACAGCCTGTATCTACAGACCAGATCTGCCACATCAGGAGCTTTTAACCGATGATGCTGGAAGTTAAAATTGTTCCTGAATACAAAATGCAGTTAGCTTTTCAATTGTTTATCTTTTCTTTCATGTTATTTCATGTAGTCATTCTTTCTCATAGTACCTATTACACTAATATTAGGAGACAACTTTAATTGCTATGAAATTTCTGAGACATACATCCCCTCAGCACTCACAGCTTCTGTTGTCTAAAATCAGATTATAACCTGGACAATTTGTGGCAGAGTGCCAGCATCTCTTGGCTTGGCATCCAAATCATAAAATAACAGACATGATGTTTCTCTGTCTTTAGAACTGTTCACATCAAGCCACAAAAAGCTTCTGCTGGTGCTGAACAAACATTACAGCACCACAAATCAAAACTAAGTGCCCAGGGACATGCAAAGAGCCTTTGAGAAACACATCAAGCATGGTGCTTTGCTTTGAAGAGATAGCCTTCTCACATCAGATGGTCATAAATAAGAAGAGTAAAGAAAACAGAGGAAGGAGAAAACAGGCTGAGGTTTACTCAGCAGAGGGCAGGGTTTTGTTTGGTTTTTAACAAGCTAAATATAACAGTCATAGTTAAGGTAGACCAAAAAAAATAGAGTCAGTTTTAGGGGTATTTGAAAGAAGCCAGAAACAGACAAGGAGACACGTATAAAAAGATCATTCCAAGCTCAGATGCAGCACATAAGAGGGTTGGTAAAAGAAGAAGTGTAAAAGAAATGTGCGATACTGCCCAGATTTTTTTGCAGAAGATTGTATTATAAGTAAATGTTGACACTGTGGACGAAAGTCAAGCACGTGTATTCAAAGTGAATTTTATGCCCACCTTTTCACTACCATCCCAGAAACCATGATATCTGAGCAACTGAACCTCTAACATATTCTAGCATGAAACCATAGCACAGTAGGAAAATGCCAGGGTATCCATTTAAAAAATGATTAGCCAAGATGCAAACAAAATGACACTCTTGACCCAAGCACAACTTGCTTCTATCTTGCAGCTATCTGCTTAAAATTTGCTCTATGCCTTGCAGAAGGGAAAAGGATGGAGGGAGTTCCTGAAGGAGGAGAGACCAAGTGACAGCCCTGCCTGCAGGCCTTTTCCATTTGCAAGTGAAATAATGCAACTGCTTGTTAAAAGACAGAGTGGTCATAGCTGGCACGGCCCAGAGAGGGAGATGGTTAAATGATCAAAGTAAAAAGGTTGAGTAGGACTGAATTGCCTCAGTTTTGAAAGCAAAATTTTAAAATAAATACATTTTTAAAATATTCTGAATGCCACAAAGAAAAGACCCAAAGAAGATGGAGCTAAGAAGGCCTGGTCATTAATTCAGTAGCTGTTTGGACTGCAGAGATTACTGGCTGACACTGAAGAGGAAAAGCACAGTGACGGGTACCAAGGTCATAGATCACCAAAGTTAGATAAAGATCAAAATGTGGACAACAGTGTTGGCAGTGCGGACAAAGAGGAAAAGTGGGGTGTTGGAAGTGTTATGCAGGAAAAAACAATACAAAGTTTAGACAAGAGCTAGTTGCAAATAAAAATAATAAAAAAAAAAAGGTCAATTGGAATGTGAAGCCAAGAGTGCTAATTCAAGCAACAGGAACCAGAAGGAGGGGCAGGGTGGACAAGATCAGTAGCACCTATTTGGCCATGCTAAAGTCTAGGGTATATCAGAGCTGCAGAGCTAACTGCTCAGTGAAGCAACCATGCTGCAAAACTACACTGCTGCTGTTTGACTAGGGGGAGCAGGGGAACTTCTGAGCTAAAGTCCCTGTCTCTTTGCACTGTGGTGAGCCTTGTCAGTATCTTTTTTAGAGTCATGGTACTACCTGCACTTTCCTTTAGGTACAGAGGACAGGAAAACAGAGAGACAAACAAGACTATAAGCACTCAAACAACGTAAGCTGTAGCCATGGGGAGCGATGGGCAAGACAGAAACCCCAAATTAGGTACAACCTAGGGCAGTGATATGGCCATCCACATGGGACCATTTAAGTTTATTTGGGTGTGAAGAATGCAACCTACAGCCAATAACCCAGCAAACATCAAAGTCATCAGTAATCAAAGCAGGCCCTAGGCTGATGATATCTAGAAGTGAACAAGGACAGATAAAGCTGTGTTTCTTTTTTTAATCAAGGAAGGAGACAAACAGATGTGGAAGTCATTGAAATGTCAGTTTAAAGTCACATTTGGAGACAAGAACCAAAGTTCTGACAAGTGGGACAGTTACAGTGCCCAATCCACTAGTCAAAAATACCAGTGGCATTCAAAACATCACATCCAGCTAACTTTGGAGTAACTCTGCTTTAACTTACCTTACCTGCCAGTTCAGAGACAAGACAGTAACTGCCACAGCACAGTGTCAGGAGAGATACCCTATCCTCCAAGGAAAAGATGAGAAAACTGCTCAGACACCTCCTCCTGCTCCCCAAGCAGCATATAAGTGCCTGCATCATTTCTAGCTCCCAGAACTATTACTGACAGGGATTTCCTCCTATCTGTCCTCACAAGTGACCCTGTTCTCTCCCTTTGCTACAGTGATGGTGTAATAACAGACACTGTAACTGCAGAGTAAGGCCAGCATTAGTGGGAAAACCTGTCAAGCGTTTCTGTAAGAGGAGAAAGTAAAGTGACTGCAAAGAACAATATTTTTTTTTCTTGTATGCATACCCACAATTACTGCATCAAGCTGCTCAGCCCCCCTCTTCCTTTTGGTGAGGTGTTTGCACAACAGTCTTAAAAATAGTTGCTTTGCAAAGAACATAGCACATGCAGCACAAGGCACACACTGCAGAGGGACTGGGCTTATTTCTCAGCGCTGCCTCTCACATATCTCACATTCAGAGGGGTTTGTACCAGCCCTCATTACCAAGGGCCAGTTTAGGTGCAAGCCTGTATTACTCCAGCAGCCAGGCAATGCAAGAGACATCGGATCAGAAACAGCTACCCTAGCAGATCGTTCCTAGGTCCATCTGAAACAGCTCAAGTCTCTTAACACTGAAAACTCCTAACCAAGACACGCAAGCTCCTCTATTTTTACCTAACAGGCAAAAGCGCAACCTCCTTCTGACCAACAGGGGAAAAAAAATTGTAAAAACTGAGCATATATTTATAGTTTTTGCAGTTCAAACCCTTCAAAACAAAACCAAGCCCAGCTGGAACCTGTGCAGCCACTGCTGCTGTCCCTGCACACCACACAAGTCGATGGACCACCTCAGCCATGGAGTCTGGATCTCAGAAGACCTCAAGCATTTTGCTTCACCCCAGTGCCATTCAGCTCCCCCTTCCCAGTTAGCAAGAGAGGCATGAGCTCACCTATCACTCGCTGGTTGAAGTAATCCGGCAGCATTCGCTCACACACAGCAACCAGCAGCCAAAAGGCTTCTTCCTCTTTGGCATACAACAGCAACACGGAGGTCAAAATATTCATAGACTTGCAAGGGCAAAGGAAAAAAAAATGGGATTTGTTAGCGCCAGCAAATGCTACTGACAAAGTCTAAATTGTGGCTATTTTTAAAGAAAGAAAAGTAGCCTAACATGAAGTAAACAACTTAAAAAAAAAAAGAAAAAACAAAAGAAACTTAATAGACAGCGAATACATAATTCCAAGCCAAAGGCATAACAAGTTTTTCAAGCTTATGTAGAGCAATAGCAAACAACAGAGAAAAGCACAGTACTGGATTTGCCCAGGTACAAAGTAGGTAATGGACAATGCAAGATGTTCTGAGTCTGCATTCCCTCCCTCCCTCCCTCCCTGTATTTGTATTTCGAAAGAAGGTAAAGCATCTGGAATCGGTCTGATGTTAGTCAGAATTTAGGGAGCTGCACAGAAGGTAAAGTTATTATTTTAGCTGGCCGTTTGGGTAAAGTACTTCATAATTTGTCATCAATTTTGGCAGAAAGGAGCAGAACTTCAGTCCACTAAACCTCTGCCCCAGTGTTCTACGTGAATCTCATCTGTGCAGGCCAATTTACTTTGCACTGTCTCCAAGTATTGGGTAAGAAACGCACTTCTGAACAAACAGAAGCACCAAGAAACATAGTTTTTCCCCTCATTTAAATGCAGTTTACAAAATGCTGAGGGAAGACTTTTGTTAAGCCAGAGTACCAGCCTATGCACTTGTTTTCTGCAGCAAATGACATTTAGTAGCTAAAACCATGTATTTTTCACAACTGAAAAGAGGTTATTTATCCAAACCACCATTAAAAATACTCCCGAGAGAATGATAAAACTGAGAGAGCGCAAGAAAGGGAGGGGGGGGAAGCAGCAGGCATTACCCTGCTGGGATTCTTTCACCTGGCAGTATCCGATTTTGGGGTTCCTGTGGGCGTACGCCGTGAGCACTCTTCTGAGGGCGGCTATCCCCGTCTCGCTCTGGAAGGCGGGGTGCTCGGGCAGCGAGCGGTGGAGGTCACGCTCGATCTCCTCCGTCGCCATACAGCACTTGCCCATGGACGCCTCCACCAGGTGTCCGTAGTAACCGGGATGCGAGTCAAGATCCGTCACGGCGTCTGACGGGAGCGGGGAGAGAGGGAGAGGAAGAGGAAGGAAGACACAAGCGGATTAAGGCGATGCTACGCTTAGTGTTGTGGGCACTGCCGCTCGAAAGGGTGTAAGCAAGATGGTTTCCCCCAGGGTCTGTGAATTCAGCGAAACCTCTAGATGTGAAAGAAATAAAGTCCTAGCAGAATGCGTGTCTTAAAAATGAAATATCAGCGAAGCTTATAGGATGCAACATGATTCAAAACACCTTACTACTGACGTTGAGCAGAAAACTTCCCCAGCAGAAAGTATGACTGGGAAAAACGTACTCAGTGCTGTTCACACCCTCCAAGGAGGAACACCCCCACGTGAAGGAATACTTTTTACAAATGTTTGAACATGTCACATACTGGATCAAGGACTAAAACTTGAGATCATATTGTAAAGATGTTCTAGCTCTGACAGACCTGTGCATGAAATGAAGTTGTTTTTTCTGTCTCCAGTTTCTGTTACCCCTGCCAACATTCAACAAGAAGCAGGAGTAGGGCTGCTGACTTTAAGATGTTATTATTTTGCAATCATTTGATTTGTCTAGGGTTAAATCAATGTTTATGCTACAGTCTAATTGCTGCTGGAAGAAGAACATTGTTTTCTGAAAACATGATGTTAAATTTTAAATTATACAGAGGAAGAAGATATTATTTCAATCTTTCTGCACATCATGTCATATTGTCCAGAGATAAAATTTTTACAGATCTACACGGGTACTTCCTTGCACTTATTAGTTCAGTAGCTGATCATCTCTCTTCTGTAAGCACTATCATGTAAATGACATTTAATAGCCCTTGGGAGATTTCTTGCCTAAACGTATTGTCATGTTCAGAATCAGATGATGCCTACAGCTAACTTTTCTAAGGGTGCTCACCTGAGAAAAGCAGCCAGAGTTTGCCTCTTAAGGATTCAGGGATTCCCATTGCAACAAGTTTTCTGATCTTCTCTGTGCGAAACATGCACACGGTCCTGCCATATTCTACAAAATGGTCATCCCACAGACTCTCCTTGATTTGCTCCCTAGACTGGGAACAAGAAGGTATCTTTGAAAAGAACCAATTGTGTGAATGTGAGAACTTGTAAACAGAAACATTGTACACATTAGAAATTCCGCACAGTATTTCCATTACCAGTGGATATGGGAATTCTGCTCTAAGGAGTACAACTTCCCCATTTTACATATGGAATTCACCACACAGGGGCAAGCAGAACTGATCAGACAGGGAGAAAAAAATATAAATATTCACCAGAAAGAAACTGGGAAGAGGGAGAAGAAAAAAATCCAAATGAATAGCTGTTATCCCCATATGTAACTTCTTCGGCCAATACAGAGTTCATTTTACTAAAAAAGGACTATCTGTCTGAATGTTACCCCAGCTTTTTTTTTTTTTTAAAGAGAAAAAAACCAAATCCTACACCTTCCCCCAAATGTTACATACCTTTCCAAAATCAAGGCCTGCCGTTCCTGCCTGATGAAAGTCTGACCTTAGTGCTTCTGCACTGAGCAGATAACTGCTCTCCTTTCCACATTCACTCCTCTCCTTGCTTTGTGAAACCTCTGTTCCTGGACACGCAGACTCACCGTCCCTCAGCACACATGTGGATCCAAAGGCAGGAGTGTTCTGCAACGCAGAATCAAAGTGGTAACAACTGAGAAGAGGTTGGGCCCCTCTCTACAAGAAAGACATTGAGGTCCTGGAGCAGCTCCAGAGAAGGGCAATGAAGATGGTGAGGGGTCTGGAGCACAAGCCTTATGAGGAACATCTGAGGGAGCTGTGGTTGTTCAGTCTGGAGAAAAGGGGGCTGAGGGGAGACCTTATTGCTCTCTGCAACTACCTGAAAGGAGGCTGTAGAGATGTGGGGTTGGTCTTTTCTCACAAGTAACAAGCGATAGAATATGAGGAAATGGCCTCAAGTTGCACCACAGGAAGTTTAGACTAAATATTAGGAAAAATTTCTTCACTGAAAAGGGTTATGAAACAGATTGCCCAGGAAGTGGTTGAATCACCATCCCTGGAAGTATTTAAAAGATGTGGTGCTTAGGGTCATGGCTTAGTAGTGGTTTTGGCAGTTTTAGGTTAATGGTTGAATTTGATGATCTTAAATTCTCTTCCAACCTAGACAATTCTATAATTTAAGAACTACATTCTCAGCTGTCTTCAAGACATGGAGCTGGGTTAGCCTTTGCCTTTTGCATCAAAACCTTTCACATCTTTCAGGAGGGAAGTCCTTACTCAAGACTTTATACAAATTATCATTAATTTCTTATGTCAGAAAAAAAGGTTGTTAGTTTAAAAAAGAAGTTGATAGCAAATTCTACGTGTTCTTGATGACAAGCTACCAAACAACCTTCTACTTTGGTTAGGATTTGGAAAACAGAATCAGAGAATAATTTAGGTTCAGTACCTGGTTCTTATTTTGCAAATTGTTATAGTGCACTGGGTTGCTGGAGTTCACTTTTTTTAGCCTCTGGAGCAGGTTCTCCACCAACGTATCACGGTCCTTCAGCTCAATGAACTGAAAGGCGGTCTTGCTTCTTATGCTAACAATGATGGGATTAGGGAGAAGGCTTGTGTCCTCCATCTTCTCTATACTGATTACCTTTTCCAGAAACATTACAGAAAACACATTATGCACCACACCCAGAGAAACATCTTCAAATATTCTACATGTACCAAAACATAAAAACACAGCATTCATTTACACACATACTTTAAACATGATTATTCATATTGGTTTTCCTTGATCAAATACATCCTACTACCTGAAGTTCACGGTCTCTTTAGAAGCTCAAAGCAGGCACCAAAAAGTATCCCAGCTGCCTTTTTTTCTTTTTCTAAAAGACCCCGAGGCCCACTTCTGGAGAGTGGACCAAGGGGAAAAAAGAAAGGGGACTGATGATTAAAACGAGATATAGAAAATGATCAACTGCATCAAATTCTGGAGGATGGAGGAGGAAATTTACTTTCGCACTCCTGAGGACAGGGGAAAACAGTTGTTTTGTTGCTCCTGATTAAGTATATAACACTGTTATCTTATTGTTGTCTATTTCTGTTGACAGTGGAAGATAAGTTGTCACAGTTAGGATATTTCAGTGTTACTCTGTTATTAGTTGAGGATGAAAGGAAAGCTTTAATTAAAAGATCATAACACCCTTGTATCCACAGCAGATCAGGCAGGTGTTTGCTGACAGCTTCCTTCTCCTCTTCTACTCCCACCACCTTCCCATGCATCATCCGTTCCATTTAAATAAGTTTCTGATTTAATGGAAATTTTGCAGCTCACCATCTGCAGCCTCCAGAACATCCCCTTTTTCTCTCTGCCCTACAGGCTTGCAAAGTATCCACAGGCTTGCTCGAGTTTGTCTACAGAGGAAGAGCTTCAACACTTCTAAGTGTTGATCCCCTGCAAGGATGCTAGAAGGGTCCAAGCTGAAGACTCTATCAACATCAAGCTGGACTTACACATTTGTGGAGGTTGCAGTGGAGCACTGTTTGAGTCTTGGACCCAAGCAGACTCTGGGTTTGCAGTGCTCTGTTGTCCTGGTTTGAGGACATCTGTCCTGCTGCATTCCTTCTCCATACTTCACTTTGGGGATCATGCTGGGTCACCCACATGTATTTGTAGGAACTCATGCACTAAAGAGTCCCAAAACAAGCTTTACAACAATCCTGTAAGCCCAGTACACATAAGCAGCATCCTACTCCTTTTCATCAAACAATAGTTTTCAGGTAAGTCAAGTGATAGTGGATGCTTACAAGCAGAAAAAAAGCAGATAGGGACCCAAAAAGAAACAAACAAACCACTCTACCTCTCTAAGTGGGATGATAACATTGCAGCAGCCATTTTCTTTGCTGGCAAAACAGATATAACTGTCTGAAGTATACATCCTTCCCGCTGTGTGACAGCGACTAAATGGCGTCCAGAGAGAACAGTCTACAACTTCATGCAGCTTCTCCTTCCTGGGCAATCTGAAGAAGGCCCGAAAGAATTCATTCTGCGCTCTGGCTTCAAGATCCCTTAAGAGAAAGCAGTAAGAGCGAATCACAAGACCCCGAAAGCCAGGACATTGAGCGCAAAGTTCGTTTTCTTGTTAGCCCCACCAAGAGGGAGGGATACAGAGTAAAAGCAGCATGCACAGCAATCTTCACTGCCTATGTGAATAGATGGATGGAAGACTGACTTTGAAATACAAACGAGAATCATCATCACCAACACATGCTTGTCTAACAATAGGATCAAAAGCAACCACTGTAGTACTAGGAAAGGAAAGAACGCTAATTTAAATCAGCCGGTTTGTTGCTGGGGTTCTTTTAATTATTATTTAACCATGCATTTTCTATGGCTGCTGTACCACCTTCTAGCCTCAAAGAGTTACAGATTTCAATGCCCAGGAGATAACTAAATCTTTCATCTGATGAACATACATTGAGCAACGGAGATTAGCTTTGTGTTCCTTGTTTCCCTTCCCAGTAGCATTACCAATGTCACCCCAGGGATTTGCATCTGCACCCAAACATAATGCATTTGCTCCATGAGTACTTCCAAAGCGGTCAGTAATAGGAGAGTTAATGATGGTGGCATTTACATCATTGCATCCTTGACGTACAGAGGTACCAGCCTCCGAAAGCCCCCAGGTCAGTTGCAAAATGCAAAACAGTTTCAGGTCACTGAAGGCTCAGTTGGGAATAACAGCACGAGCTACATTCAGTTTGCACTTGGCTTCCTTCCAGCCACCCATCCACATTTATGTGGAGAGAAAAAGTTTAAATAAATGAAGCTTTCATCACTGAACTACGATTATACAGATTTGGCTTTGGGGATTTTTTTTTTTTCCATCCTCCTTTTTTAGTGAGGAAGTTTGCGATAATTTACAGAGCTATGCAATTACATTGTAACAGGCCACGGCTATTAACTCAGCCCAACAGCAGCCCCAGAAACATTAGGGCTTGAATTCTATCATTTTCTTTACAACAAGTAAATTTTTCCTAACATGATTCACCTTAGGAAAAAAAAGGAAAAAAAAAATGCTTGACTTTGTTCCATTGAAAGAATTTGAAGCGTGGGCTGAAGCACAACAGGGAGTGGTACCTTGGTGCTGTAAATCCCCTCTCCACTCCTTCCCTCACCCTCCTCTCCTGCAGATACCTTCCCCCTACCCCAAATTTGTGCTGTTTACAAATAAGTTGAGACAGATGAAGCCTCTGCTTCAACTAAGCAAACCAAGCTTGTTTGTTTTATTTCAATTTAATCCATAGAGAAAACTAAGCCTATGTGAAACAGGGAGGAAGACAATCCAGAATAAACTGAGCCCTGAGAAGGGAGGATCTGTATCTGCCACCAACAGAAAAGACAGAATGCGCTCAACCAGCGTTGGGCTGCTGTTTCCTTCTCAAGCATTATCCTCCTTAATAACATTATCCAAGGAAAACAGACAAATAGCCTCCTGTTTTTCACAAAGAACAAAGAGAAATCCTCTTTGTGAAGGAAGACAAAAAGGTTGCTCCGAAGTTAAAGTTCCACAGCGAGAGCAACTCTGATAAGTGCCCGCAGCGATCTGCTATTGTGACAAAGCTGGATCAGGATATGCCCTTAGTTAACTCACCACTAAAATATTTTCCATTTCTGCACAGCACAGATGAATGCTGCTGATAGCATCTGCAGTCAGGTCTGGGTAGAGCTGTGCTCTCCTGCTATTGTGCTGAGAAGGTAAGACCCTCCCTCCATCTACTCGGCTGTTACAATTTCTACCCCTCTATGTGAAAGGAGGCATTACATGGGAGAGTGGAACCTCTCTTGAGGCAGAAGTTTTCTGTTTATTTAAGAGCTGACTGTTTCTTATGCTCCAAAATCTGCAGTTTCTGAGTCTTCAGAATTTTGCTGCATTTCTTGAGACTGCAGGCTCCAGGTGTGGGGCCTTCCAGACAAGAAGCCACAGGTTCTTAAGCTGAAGAATGACATTTCCCGCATCTGAAACTAAGTAAACGCACCAAGTACTGCGTCCAACCGCCTCACCTCAAACCAGGGGAAGGCTGCCAACCCCAACATCCCTGGAACTGCCAGTTCCCCCCATGACTCATGACACAGGGTCATGCAGGGCCACTGCAGGGACCACACCGCAGCCAAGGATGCCCCAGACACAAGTGCTGAAACAGGGGCCAGGCTGCTGGTGGAGGGGATCCCGGAAAGAAAAATGGTAGCACAAGGACAAAATGCTGTCAATTTACCTCTGTGGGCTTAAATAAGAGACTCTATTAGAAAATAGCACATCGTGAAAAGATTTCCTGGTGGGCTGGCAAATTCTAGGGCTTAAAGCAATTGCTTCCCTTCATAAATACAGCCAAACAAAATTAGAGCTGGTTAAAAACATCCAAACCCTCTAACTCAAAAAAAAAACCACAAACAAAATTAGCTCCTAACACAAAGACAGGCAGTTGTTAAAACACAATACACCAAAGATGCAGCAACTCTGGGACCACATCACCAGGTCCCACAGCTTCCATTCCGAGTTTCTCAATACCTCCAACACCAAACAGAAATGCAACCTTTCGACCTGCAGCCCAGTCTGTTTGAAACATTCTCCTCAAACTTAACAACTTAAAAACATTTGGTTTTAAGCAAATGCAGCCTCCTGAGCTGTACGGGGGGGGGGGGGGAGAGGGGGGGGTGGAGAAGAAAGAATGCTTTCATTATGTAAAAATAATGTTTGAGTCTTTACACAGGCATCAGAAGAATATAAGGCGTGAAGATGCGACTGTCTTGTTCCCTGCTTTCCAGAGAACTCAGCAATTCTTTCCAAGAGACTTGGACTTGCAGGTTCCGGGACCCTGGGCTGCCACCAGCTCCACCACTTCAAAGCCAACGGCAAGTCTGACCTGTGGTAACTCCTGGTGTGTGACCCCTGCACTACCTTCCAAGAGTTTTAAATTAAAGGAAATAACACACAAGACTAACAAAATGCCTAAAAGTATCAGGACACTTAAAACTGTGTCCTCCACCGTCAAATGTTTTTCTCTGAATCTAACTAATCTAATCTAACTGAAGTCAACTTGGCAAGGTTTTAGCTCTGCTGAGTCACTTGCTGCCTATCTAACATCTAAACAGACTGGCTGACCTCTTGCTCTTGAAGACCGATTGCTAGACTCTTCTTGCTATTCAGACTCCAGAAAGTTACAGATTTTGGAAATAACACATCCAATGATATATGTCTTGCTTATTGGAAGAACCGTTAAATTCGCATGGCCAGGAAGGCCTGTCATAAGCAAGCCAGGAGTTATCTGAGAAGAATCAGCATGGACTTGTCTGGATACACGTAAAATGAACATCTCTTCCTTACGTAGCAGGAACACTGGACTTTTAGATGGAGGAGACATAATGGATGTTTTAGTCAGAATTTATGAAAGTCTTGATATTTCCTCACATGGAACTAATAAAACTGGATCAAAGTGAAGAACTGTTCTACCAAGCCAGTTGAAAAAAGAGTACCCCAAAAAGTAGCCCTTAAAGGCTCCCTGATAAATTGAAAGGCTGTATTAAGAGGACCTCCCTGCAGGTCTGTCCTGGACTAGCTTCAATGTCTTCATCAGCAATCTGCATGATGGATCAAGAGATTATTGGTAATAAACTTGCAGACAACACGAGGCTGGTGGACGCTAATGAGCAGAAGGACAGGATCAGATTCAAGATTGAGATTCATAAACTTAAGGCATGGTGTGGGAAATAAGCATTATAAGTATTTTCATCTGTACGTCATAAGATGCACAAAGCCAGCATAGAGATCAACTCCACCAGCAGCCATTCAGGAAAAAGAAAAGACCTAAGGGTGACACAGGACCACAAGCTGAACATGAGCCAACAGCCTTGTGCTCACAGGAGGAAGAGGAGCACTGTGCCAGGCTGCAGAAGTACACGGCCACCAAGATGCAGCAGAGCAGTCCCAGAGTTGCTGCAGAGATGGTCACACTGCTCCTGCCCTGGTCAGCACCAGTGAGGCGCCAGGGACAATCGTGCATCCCACCACCCCGCGTCTGCAGCCACATGGCTTAAGTGACAAATTAGAGAAGGGCAACCGGGAGGGCTAAAATCAGGACCAATAAGAAAAACCTGGCTGAACTAGGGCAGTGCAGCTTGAAGAAGAAGAGAAAAGAGATGCATACCAACCTCCAAATACACCAGTCGTTGCTCTAAAGAAACAACGTCTGATCTCTTCAATAGTACTGGGTAGGTCAACAAGTAACAGACTCAAAAAGCAGCATGAAAGATTCAAGTTAGACTTCAGAAAGACTTTTCAATGATACAACAGCGAAATACTGGTATGGATCCTGATACTTCCATTACTGGAAGTACTTAAAACCAGGTTAGGCAGTCATCTGTCACAAGTGACACACAGATAATCCAAACCCTGCCTTTTGCTGGGCAGATGCAATAAAATGAGATTCTTTCTAGTTGTATCCTCCTTGTTGCTCAAGGTTCACAGCATTCTTGGATTCCCTCTCCGAAGGAATTAATGCAGACTGAAGTGACATTTATGATTCACGATACTTCAAACAGTTTCCATACCGCTTAGATCAGTGTTAAAAACCTTCTTTGCTTTCATATGAAGCAAAGCCATCTTCATTGGCAATTCACAGTTAGAAATGAAGAAAAGAAACCGAGGTGGCTAGAGCCTGGAGAAACATATCATACTTCTGAAACCCTACTGAGAGCGACACTAAAGCTTTTAAATTGTGTGTTCCGCTCTGGCCAATTTCCTCGCTACATTTGAAGAATGCAATGGATATTCTTGCATCCTGAAAGAGATGGAAATAAAAAGTACAAGAAACGTATACCAGAGATTTTAGTGACCTTCCTATTAAAAAAGCAAAAACTAGTTACCATATGTTACAGTAAAATTATATAGCATATAAATATATCTCCAAGAAATGGCATTTGTAGCTATGAAATAGCTCAGCTTTGGTTTTGTTTTTTATGGCAATTAACTCCCATTAATCCATTTGTAACCCATTGTTTCGAGCCTTATGCTCTCATTAAGCAGCATGGAAACTCGCATATTAACTTGCTTGACTCCAGCCACGATATTTGTGCCAGATTATGGGCCTAATCCCACAGCTTCTCCAAATCCCGTTCCTCCACAGCTCAGCAGAATGACCCCAAGAGCCTTATGAATGGCAGCAAAGGTCTCTGGATTTCAGAATGTAGAATATACAGACCATGATGGCACTAAAAATGCCTTTTTTAAAAATAAAGATATTGAGATGAGCCTCTTGCAAAAGAAAGCCTAACAAACAAAAGCCATCTATATGAATTTGACACAGCTGGAATAGCTCTAATGATGTGTGGATTATTGCTTTCATTTTGATAGACTAGTATTTGCTTCCAAATCATGCACAAGAATTAACAAAGACAATTATTAGGGGGAAAATGTCAAGAGGAAAATAGTTATTCTCGTAGTACTACAATGGCTTCAGGAAAAAAAGCAGCAACAAAAACTTCACACACCAAAAAAGTTCAAACCTCTCCCCCAAAACATGTTAGCATTAAAAACCAGTTTATCCACTATTCAAAGTACAGTCTTGCTTAATCACGTTACATCAAAGTGCTTGCTGAAGTGTGACAAAGGGCACCAGAAACAGCAACTTATCCAACCGCCACCTAATTCGCACAGAGGAAATGGGATTTGGGCATCTTCCATGTTTCCATGTTTTCCCTTCTGCCATCTCAAGTTACAGCACATCAGCACAGGTTAGAAAACGTCTTCCCCAGGAACTCTCCAGTAAATATATTTTTATCCTTCCTTCTCCTCTGCCTGCTCCCTTCCTCCCTGCAACGTTTTAAGTTGGAAGGAAAAAAAACCTGTTTGAATAAACAAACCTGTCGCTTGTTTTCTAACAGACTTTTCAAAAACGCCACAAGGTACTTATAGGTTGATTCCCTGAGAGCCTCCTTATTACAGCCTATTACTAAGCTTATGTTTTTCTTTGCAACTGTAATTTTAGTTTCTTTGTAATTTTCCATTCAGCCATTACCACTGATCCAAAAACTAATTTAGCAATTGACAAAGACGAGTTAAAAACTAGTAGACGTCGAAAATATCTCCCACCAGATTTTTGTTTCATCTCCTCTGGTTGTACTTCCCTTGCTTTGTGCATCTAACTTTTCAGTCCAAAAGCAGGAGGAGGTTGCAATGGTAAACCATGAACTCAAAGTCTCATTCTGCATTGGTCAAAGTACATATCCTACATTTCTTGGATCAAAAGCCTACAATGCTAACAACATCCAGTTACATGTACATTGTAAAAACAATGGGAGCTCTTGTGTTTAAATGAACCCTGGTTATGAAAAAAAAAAGCCTGCCAAGATATTCATGGCTGCTCACCACTCTATCACCTCAAATTAATTCCTTGACAATATCATGGATGAAATCCTGGTATCAGTGATTTTCCTTATTGTGTGAGCATAGGAAATCGCAGAGAAAATTTGTTTTATTGTTCTAACCTCACTATGAAATTTTGCAGAAGTGTTTAGTTAAGATGTATACCCAACACTCCTGCAAAACTGCCCCTCAGGAACAATAAATTCTAATTGATTGTCCAGGCTACTGGACATATCTCTTTTTTGGGGAAAGGACACCACGCATGCTTATGTTTTAGCCAGGAAGCAACACCTGGGTCATTCCCTTCATACCTCTGGCAGAGGGAAAGGAAGGAAGAGCAGGAAAGGGTATGATTCAGGAGGGGATAAGTGCTCCACTCACACCCCATTCAGAACAGCAGTATTTTAAACCAGCACCTTAACCCTGACGCCTTAGGCAAATTCCAGTTTGGGCTATTCCATCCTGCCCACCTAAAATTCCTCTTGGGCAATTTCCCTTCCCCTTTTCCCACAGCGTCAAATAAAACACAAAGTTGTGTGTTGTGCTGGAGGCAGAGAAATAGCTACCGACCTTCCCCCTGAGAGCCCAATGCATTTCTATAGTGGGAGAGGAATGCAGAGATGCAGAGATTTCGGGGATGCATGGGGTAGAGCTGACAACAGCAAATTAATCTGTTGCAACTGCCGTGGGTTTTTTAAATCCTCTAATTGCTTGCTAAGTCGGCTACGGCAATCACACCAGTGGGGAATTCCATGTTTCAGATATGATCAAAAGCAATAATTCTACAGAATTGACGGCATCAGGAAAGCCCACACACTGACAAAATTATAAACAAAATAATGCTGCTCTTCAGGAAAATAGCCCCTGTTGCAATCTATGTTTCTACAGGGAACAGTACTTTTAAAATAAACAAACAAAAAAACACGGTGATGTTTAAAGGAAGAATACAAAATGGAAAGAAGTATCTTGCACACAAGTTAAAATGCACCTATTTGATCCACCACAGTACATCATAAAATCTCTTTTTTTTGCCCAATCAAGTAAGCCTTTGAAGTCTTACCCATCTAAGAGAGCAAACCATGAAGACCACCACCAAACCTCTGCTCACCCAAGGGAGAACAACTTATTTTTTTTACCTCTTGGTAATCTGAGTAGGATCCTGAAGCCCTGGATCCAGTTCAAAAATCTCATTGTCCAGTAGCCTTCGGAGTGTCACATCTGCCAGTTGCTCCATGATCCTGAAAGCCTCGGCGATATTGAGGAACGTGGAGAAGTCACGCTCTTTATTTGGAGTGGTGACACGGACCGTGTCGGTCATGAAGACATTGGAGGTTCTTTCCAGCTTCTGGACCTCAACCCAAGGAATGATAAGTTTCACTGCCATTGGAGAAAAAAAAGCAAATGTGGGTTGGAACCTCTGCTTACGTTTTTTGGATTTGGGAAACAAGCATATTCAGAATGACATGCAAACAAGCAAAGAGCAGAGAGATCCACCTTCTACAGACGAAGACCAAGCAAAAGCTGAAAATACCTGTTACTACTCCACATTCATTCTCCTCCACTGCAAAAGATTGTTTTTTTCAGAATCCCTTCCTCAAAATTTTACCTGCTTTCGTAAGAAGCGCTGATCTGTGAAGTTCTGCCACTGCAGAACACCTGCTGTAAGTTATGTTCCTCACTCCTTTACAAATCATTTCTGCAGCTGCTTCACTACTACCAGAAGAAACAGTTCATTTCAAGAGTAAGAAGAATATAGGGAAAGGTTTTGTTATCTCCCAGAAATAAAAGTGTAGGCAGCTGGAAACCCAATTACATGCCCAGCACTTTAATTTTTAAAATACAGATAGCTCCCATAGGAAGGAAGTTTATGCACATGGACATTTTTATAAAGTTTGAGGGTTTTCTGAAAAAAAACAAAGCTGCCTAGGCACTGGGATCTTCCCATTTTGGTTACTTTTTACTTAAAAGGTGCACAGGCAAACCTTGCCCTAAACATGAACTGTAGTCAAGCTTGTTTATAAAAAAGAAAAAGCACAGGAAGCTGTTCTCTGTACTTAAACATTGCTGAATCACAGAAATACAAATGGAAATACAATCAGGTTATTTTAGATAACCACTGCAGGATGTTACTTGCCTCTCTCATATGAATCTCTGTGTAGAAATAAGGCTGGAAAGGACTTTAAAATAGATTAAGTTACAGCTTAACAACTGTTGGAAGCTTCCCAGAATTCTCTGTGCCAGTAACATCAAGACTGCACCCCCTAACATCCCTAGCTGGTCTCCTGATGCCAATAAAGCAATAAAAAAGCAGTAATAACAAACATTGTCATATATATGTGACACTTATCCATGATCATTAATTACCTAAGGAGCTACCCTCAGCAAGTTCTATGTACTACATGAGCTGCAGCTGTCAAGATTATTGCAGATTACATTTTTTCTTACTTAAATAAAGCACAGCTGCGTCAACACGCACAAAGTGTTGCGAATGGTCATAAAATCATCTGTACAGGCACAGCCAAGGGAAGAAAGATTAAATAGCACCGTAGCAATAGCACTATTGTTCACCCAGGCTGGGATCACATAGGCTCTACCGTGTTGGTTACAGAAACAGCACAGCAGACATAAGGGGCCCAAACCACTGATGAAAGGTACAAAGTCTTCAAAGTTTTAGAAAAACACGAGTTTAATTAAAAATTGTGAAGAAACCTTGGCATGCCCTTTCAAGAAATCCCATGTTCTAAGCCTCTGAAATTCTGTAAATACTTCAAGGCTTAGATAAAAGGGGACTTATCCTGGAAAAAAATGTTCCATGGAGTTTATGCTCGCTTTTAAGCCCTAAATTAATTTTATGAGAAGCTGAAAACAGGTTCCAGTATTGCATTCCAGGTCATTTCAACATAAAATAAAACAAGGGGAAGGGGACAGTCTTGCCAGAAGCAGAAGACTTAACATTTTGCCTATACAGAGATTTCAGTCTACAATTTGGGAGGATTTTTATAGAGTTCAAGAAGTATTTTGATTGAAACTCATATACTGAGCTTTCTCCCTGAGCTATATTGAAAGAATGCAATAAATGTGATTTCTTAGGAATATTTTCTAGACCAGATTTAAGCAGATTTTGAAAAAAGACAATGAATTACTTGTTCTACATACAGTCATCATCAGCTTCTCCAACAATAACAAGCAGAACTATAGTAAATCTGGATTATTCAATGTAATACAAGTATTTCAAATGTGTCAAAATACTAGCTTTGGGACAGAAGCAATCTACTTTATCAGAATTGGGGTGGTAGGAAGCACTTCAACATATAATACTTCCCACTGAGGTAGAGAAGTTTAATTTAACCAACAGAAAATTTAGGTTTTCATTTCACATTTCCATGCAAATGCATGAGAACACAAAGGCGATACAACTGACTGCAACAGTGAATGAACAGTGTATTTTCCACAGTCAAAATACAAAGTTGCCAACATCTAGTTGTTTTCAGAGGTTTCTGCATTTTCATAATGAATTACTATTAAAATAGATTAGAAGCAATTTCTTCTTAAATAATACAGCATGATGATGTACTTCCAGTATCATTTAACTATCTGTGATACTGCATAAACAAAAATTTTGGAACAACATGAAGGATTTTTCTCTCTCCCTCCTCCTTCCCCCATTATCTATCATTAATAAGTATCATTTTTGCTTTGTGTGCTTTGGCAGACTGGATATCTCAGATTTAATGAGAGAAAGCCTGCAATGATAGCAAGAAGAAATAATTGACAAGGATATTACTTGATACTAAACAGAAAACAAGGAGATTAAACAAGAACTCAGAGATCTAGTATATATCAAAGACTCCATTCCAGTCTTCCCAGGAAATTCAACTTTTGTTTTTATAACAAATAACAAACTCAACAGCATTTTAAATCTAACTCTGCCACCCTTTGTAGATATGACAGAGTAATAGGCCTGAAATAATATAAGGGGGAAAAGGTCTTAGCTAACTCTAAGCATGTCTTTGTATGTTTTAAGTCTTAGAAATTACCAATCAGTATCTTTCTTATCTTTATATTAATGTACTTAATTTTTAAATCTACAGTTTTATTTGACTAGCCATACCAATATTAAATCCAGACAATAAATAGTGAAGTGTTTGTAATGGTTATAACTGACAATTCTTGCTACGTTTATAGCAGTACAGGTTTATATTACTGTCCTTGCTGAAGTTCCAGCAGGATAAATAGAACTTAAAATATTATCAGTTCATGCACAACCTTGCTAAACAGAAAAAGGCTATGGAGTTTAAATAGCTACATTTTTTTTTTTACCATTTAATGTCTATTACATTCATTTTTACCTTCTAGTATCTATTCTGACAGGCTTTTCATCATCTCACAACCCTTCCTCTGTAGAGGAAGACCATGACCAAAGTCTTACAACTCACTGAACCGCCTGAAGGTCTAAGAACCCCAGGACACACTTGTGACCTTCCTGTGCTGCTATTCAGAAAGACAAATAAATCCCTAAATTGCTGATGTTTTTCCTTAAAACCTCTGGATTTTCACCTGGTCCTCCAGGGCATAGGTTACGTTTTCTGGGCTATTTTCTGGCAGGCAGCTGGACTCCAGCATCCCGGGCCCCAGCAGCCCTTGCCCTGCACTGTGCATCCCTGCCTTTGGGAGGGACCATCCCTCTCACCCTTTTTAGCACTAAAAGTCTCTATTTCAGAATCCGTGGGAGGTCTGTTATGTTTTAAGGCTGCATCAGTATGGGAAGAAAAAGAGCCAGAGAGCAGCTGTGTCTCCGTTCTCTTAAAGTCTCATTTTTATTTCTGGATTCATACTAAGATATAAACAAAAAGGCTGAAGTGAAAACTAAATTAAATAGGATCTTTCAGCTGAACAACAAAAACCCAGATACTAAACTTCAGAGGTGAACTAGGCTCTTCATAAACATTCTAGCTCTTCTTGCTTTTAAATATAGTTATATTTATATCTTCCCCAGCACTAGATTTCTTACGCATTTAAACTTACATTCTTTGCCCAGGAAGAAGGAATAAAAACAGAGATGATTGATGCTCAAATAAAGCCAGCCTTGCCGAGGAACTTTTCCTTTCCAACAGCAACAGGAATAATAGGTGATCAACTTCTCAGCTTCAGGAAAATTAAATCTGGATTCAAATTTCACCAGGGCTTCTCGGAACTTCTCCGGGTCTTCCTCCTGCTCGGCGAGCTTGCTGCTTGTTTCCTCTGCAATCAGTGCCTGAGTCCATAACGAGATAATATATCAGGATACAGCTTTGGCACTCACACTTCAGCAAGCTGATACAAGCCACCTATTCAAATTTTAATAATGCAACCCTTTCTTATATAAGCAATTCAAGTTTATTTGCAATTTTCACAAATGAAAATTTTTCACTGTTTCTGTGGTGTTTGCATCTCACATACATTTTGAATGCTTCCAAATCAAGACTTTGGGGCCTTTTTTATTATAATTTTTTCAATGAGTCTGGCAGAACCATATATTTACAGTTTCACTACAGCTTATGATTGCTGTTATTTGCTGTATACAGAGAAAAGGTAAAGTAATAATTGTATGTACTGACCAGTACTATTTTCCTATGAAAAAGCAATGCAGTGAGATGTGTCAATAACTTCAATAAATGTAACATGATTGGAACCATTAAAAACATGGTTCCAAGAACATCTATGTAAATATAATTAAGCGTTGAGAATTTTGATAGTGGCATTACAACGACGGAGTTAAGTATATATTGCACCATTCAGACAAATAATCTGTATGTTACAGCACCTGGGGCAATTTGCAATTACCAAGCAGTTCTAATAAGGCAAAAGTCTACAGCAGAGGTAAGGGTCCAAAACCTGGACTTAACAGTAACTAAAGAAACCTGAAGAATTTTAAATATTCTAGGTAACAGGTAGGTAACAGGCTGCCACAGTGTTATTAAGAGAGACTAATTGTATTTGAGCCTTTCTTAGACTCAAATTTGAGACTGTATTTGAGCCTTGCACTTAGACAAAGTTGTTTTTTTAAGAAAGCAGGATAAAAACTAAGATTTACATGATAATGTTTTGCCTCTCCATTCCCTTCTTCCTCAACTTCAGAGGGGACAGCAGCGGGGTTAAAATTCACCAAAAACGTTATGTCCCCACAAATTTTCCAGACCAAAAAAGTGGGTGTAGGGCAGAAGAGCACCTCACTAAGACTCTTAGCAAGGGAAAGCTTGCCACAGGACCTGAGGTATAATAGTCACCAGCAGACCTGCACCCCTGCCAGCCATCACCAAGCTCCTCTTTGGAGCATGTATTTCACTAGAAGCAGAGCTCAGAACACCAGTCTTTCTATGTTTTACTGTTATTATTTTAAATCTGGTCTTCTGTAACCAAATTCCTCTATTTTTAAAACGCTATAGCCTTCCAAAAGGATGCTCATTTCTGCAACCCTGTGGCCAGCCAGCCGCTGCAGCTTCTCTGCAGTGCCTGGCCACGACTCCTGACACATCCTGCAAAGCCACCAGCAATTTTGGACCCTTACGACTCGGGTGACGTTAAACAGGGGCTGTCCCCTGTCCCTCAGCTGTGGGGTCTACAACATCATCCACATGGACGTGCTTGTCAGCAGATTCAGCCACTGTGGCTACCACCAGCAGACACTTCTGAGCTCCATCAAAAGGGACAGGAGTATGGAAATGGGCAGAAACGGTCACGAGAAACCAATGGGATAAAGCTCAGGAAAAAAAAAATACAGAGGAAAGGAGGTGAAATGTAGTAAGGAGGAAAACCTGAGTTATGGGAAGGGAAGGTATTTAACACAATGTTTTGGAGAGGCAGAGGAACTGACAGCAAAAGCTAAAGGACGTTGAGCTGCACACCACAGAGAAGAGAAGTGAAGCTGGAAATGGATGGATGGGATCAAGATTAAATTAGGTACTTTGTTTCTGAGATGTTTCCAAAGAAATGTGAGTGGAGACGCACAGGTGCCAGCCACATCAGGTGCAAGTGCCGCACAGAAAACTGGTAATAATGCTTAGATGGACAAAAGCAAACATGAATGACAAAAACTTCACAACATTATTTCTAATAATCCACATGTATAGGGCAGGGAAGGGTGAAAGTAACACATTTTCCTTACCTTCACTTTCCCTTTGACAAAGCTAACAATATCTTCTTTATTGTCAAAGACAGACAAAGTATGGAGCAAGTTTTGTTCCAGCCATTCCCAGTGCTGGTTTATCTCCTCGGCAGTTGCACCTAGAAAAGCATAATGTAATTTATTCAAACCCATCCAACAAAATAAAATCGAAAGGATGAAAAAAGTAATAAAATGCTCTATTTCATAAATTCATTCTGAGAAACTGAACTTTCAACCTCAAAATTCTCAGTAGCGAACAGGTCAAAAAGGTCTCATTCGTAGCAGTACAGTTAGAGAAAAACAAAAACCTCATTGTTTTAGAGAATCAGTTTTAGTGCTTTTAGTTTTATCTTCTCAAACACTCTCAGCCAGAAAATGCTGCATTAAAAGTCAAAGCAGAAAAAACAGCAAAACTTCGTCCTGAGCTGCTAGACTGTAGCTTATTTTGACATGACACTCCTTAAGCAGCCACTGGAAACCTTTGATTTACATCCTGTTCCCAAAAGTCCCTGATCTTCCTTTCTCCCTCCTTTGGTACACACATGCATACGCATACACACACCCCACACACAGGCACACATTTTGAGAGGAATTTACATGGTCATAATCAGCATCTTATTTGAAAAGCTCTCTACAATAAATACCTATAAATAAAGGAGTTTGGTTCAGCAACACCTCAAAGGTCTACAAGGGCACATTTCTGCAGTTTGGGGAAGAAATACAGCGAACAGAAAATAAAGACTTTCAAATCTTTAAGGTTTTCTTATTTAAGGACTTACTTATGGTTTTGCAGTTGTTGTTTGAAATGTAATGTGTTCACACTAACTCCAGAAATAGTATTTCCGTCACCAACTATTTGCTTTGGCTGTTTCTGTGTGAAACTGTCAATGCATTGCAGGACGACAGAAAAGTCAGAGCAAGACCAGCAACATACAGGGCAATCAAGAAGATCTGGCCCCTCTGGCTCTTACTGGTCAGTGAATAAATGTTAGAGGTGAAAAAGCAAAGGCAGAGAAACTTGCTTTTTCTAATGCCTTGCTAATGGAAGAAGGAAGAGTAGTTGGGCATAAAAGACACGCAGATCACAGACAAATATAATTATAAAATTAATCTCAAATAGAAGACCCGTTATCTCAAAATTTGTGTAAACAATATACATGCATCATATTGCCTCACAACAAAAAAACGATAAATTTAGCTAAGGATTTTCCACTTTCCTCTGCTCTGTTTTCCATGCAGAATGCCAACTGCAAGGCAGGGAACCTTTCCAAACTTTAACTTCCTTGACAGGAAGATCTTGTGATGGAGCTTCATAAATATCATTAATCAAGGTTAAATTAAAAAAAAAA
>BJBW01003279.1:0-119801 GCA_004320125.1 Scolopax mira
AAGGTAGGTGGGAGTGTTGATCTGCTTGAGGGTCGGAAGGCTTTACAGAGGGATCTGGACAGGTTGGACCAATGGGCCAAGGCCAATGGGATGAGGTTTAATAAGGCCAAGTGCTGGGTCCTGCATTTTGGTCACAACAACCCTGGGCAATGCTACAGGCTGGGGGCAGAGTGGCTGGAGAGCTGCCCAGCAGAAAAGGACCTGGGAGTGTTAGTGGACAGCTGGCTGAACATGAGCCATCAGTGTGCCCAGGTGGCCAAGAAGGCCAACAGCATCCTGGCTTGTATCAGAACACCCCCAAGTCTTTTTCCTCGGGGTTGCTCTCCAGCCATTTTCTGCCCAACCCATATTTGTGCCTGGGATTGCCAGGTGCAGGACGCTGTACTTGGCTTGGTTGAACTTCATGAGGTTCACACAGTTCCACCTCTCGAGCCTGTCCAGGATGACATCCCTTCCCTACAGCATATCAACCTGCCACACAGCTTGGTGTCGTTGGCAAACTTGCTGAGGGTGCACTGTGTCCCACTGTCCATGTCTCGGGCAAAGAGATCATACACAACCAGGAAGAACATTGTAATCCAGTAATTTTGACTGTAAAAACTTTGAGTTTAGGAAGATAAATTCCTATTTCCTTAAGAATACAGGCTGTCAGCTGGGGGAATTAAATGGCCTATTATTAATGCTGCAAAAGTGCTTCTAAGATGCTCCAGGGATCAAGCCTTTAATGAGGATTTGTTAGTGAATTGCTGAAGGTAAGAAAAAACTTTAAATTTGAATGGGAGTATCATCCTGGCCCTCTGGAAATGTTCCCTTAAACATTTTCAAGGTTTTTGTTTTCAGGTGTTCAAAATAGATGCTTTAGTAATTTAGTAATTTAGTAATTACTAAATTAAATAACTAATTTAACTCGTTATTCCTGCTTTTAATCTTGACTAGTTCCTAAATATTCTGCATTTTGTATTCGTGTAACCTTTCTTTCAGTGGGCTCTGTGAACTGCTTCCTTTGGGAACACACTGTCAAAGTTGTTAACTAACAGAAATGCACTTTCTTTCCCCACCCAAAGTTTCAAACCAAAAGAAGTCTCTTAGTTTCCACACTCTGTGGCTTTGTCAAGTCCTAGAAGCAAGTGTCTTTGAGTAGGAGAAGAAGCTGTGTGCCTGGTGGTTTCTGCTTTGTCTCGCCATTTCCTGGAGGAGCTCCTCAACAGGAGCTTTTCAAAAAGCTTCCAGGCTTTTAGCCTGTAACCATATGTCACATTTTCTGCATTGTTTGTTTTTTTTAAGGCCATTTTTCAAATGAAACTCATTTTTACAATCCAGTTTTTTCTATTATGATCGCTTTCCTGATTTTCAGCACTTCTCCAGGGCGCTGCTGTAGTGTCTCTTCATAGAGGAGAAAAAAACCCCAACAAAACCCCAACACATTAAACCCCAAAGTAATCTCTTTACTCCTGTGACCGCTCCTACACGGTTCAGCTGTGAATGCTGGTGGTTGAGGGATTCACTGTTAAGTTTACACCCACCTGCAGTTGATGTTTCTGCATTTTTTTTCCCCTACCAATTCTCTGTTTGTTTATTGTTAGAGGTATATGCTCAAGTGTTAGTGGGGTGAACTACATAGGGTGGCTCAACCATATGTTTGTGCATTCTCCTTGTGAAATAAATCAAGCATAACTGTCTTGTGATAGACTGTAACTTTGAGCATTAAGGAATTTGCAGAATAAAATGGCTTATCTGCGCGAAGAAAATGTCTTGGAAGTAGAATTAGTAATTAATTTTCAGGGAGAAAATTTCACCTAAAAGTGGCACGCTGAATCTGTATGGCATTTGCTCTGTTGGTCTGGTGGTATTTGAAGAACCACATGAGAAAATAGTAAAAATTGGATAGGGAATAAGGAAGATAAATAAAGAGAAGACATTAAAGAAATTACCTATTTTGGCCTTATGTTGGTCTATTTATAAAATACAGATGTTTACAGAATGTTCTCCATCTTTTGTTTAATTTTCCACTCCAACTTTGGCCACATCTTTTTGTCAGATTTGACACAAATCAATGAATAGTTTTAAATACAGATATTCTTTTTCAAACGAATTACCTTTATTGAAAAATATTTCCAATTTGTATGTTTCATGGCTGATTTTAAAACTTTGTGTTAAAAGTGAAGATAAAAACATATGCATAAATATTGTGTCCTTTTTCTTGTTAAAGTTAACAGAAGATAGAGTTAATGGAAGGTGTTAACTTTACACTTAGATGTGGAAGAGAATGGGAACAGTTTTATTTTTTTCTATAAGTAGTAACTTCATGGGATTATAATGTCATATTTCTTGATAATACATAAGTGCTTTTACTCCTACATGTACTTTCACAAAATGTAAATTTAGTGAGTCACATTCAAAGTACAAAGGTACTGGGAGTTTGAAAGATTATTTTGCTTTATGCAGCAGAAACCATTATTTGGTATCAAGTCCCAAAACTTTTAAATCATCAAAGTTACAAAAGTATTGCAATAATTATAGTAAATACTGTGAATAAGCTACTCAACTGATGGCTAAATTTAGTTTATGCAGAGAATTAATAGAGACTTTTGTTTTACATTTATAGAATAATTTTAATTAGAAGCAATTAAATAAAATTACATTCCCCCAAAGTAAATTGCTGCTTTCCAATTAGGATTTTTTTAAATCTTCATATACTCCATTTGTATGTGAAAGCTCACTGTAATTAACGTTTGACTTGTTTACATTCTATAGGAAGAGCTAGAAATCACTTCAAGGAACCCTTCCATGTAGATGGATTTTAACCAGACTGCAGATTTACCAGATTTCTCTTATTTACAGTAATTTTTTTCTCCAAAGTGTTTGGTACTGGCACTGATCAAGCCAGGATACAGAATTAAATGGATCACTCATTCAGCTCTGTTTCTGAATCTCTGAATCTCTAATAATGTTTATGGTGATGGTATTGTCTGGATGTTTTAGGTATCTAATAGTTCAAGGAAATACCTGACGAAACAATCTTCCTATAAATGTCGACACAGGAAAGGTTTCTGCTGAAATTTTTAAAGCACAATTATAACAGTGAGTATTTTAATGCCCCACATTAAGTTTCTTCATTTTTCACTAGCATGCAGTGTCTTTTTGGCAGAAATACTTGACAGAAAAGATGGTCTGAAGGCAAAGTAGTTCCTGTAAAGTTTCTTTCTTTAAGTGCCTTATGACTCAGTCATAGATACTTAACAAAAAGTCAGTATTTTGTTCTGGAAAAACATCCATGCATGTGAACAATTAACATAAAATAGTATGTGGGATACTTGGAATCCAGTTTTATGATCTGAATGTTTTGAAAAAAATGAATTGATTATCCAAGAGGTGGTGGATTGAAGGAGATAGCTTTCTGCTGCCAATAGTAACTATAGATAGAAAAGGGCTTTGCCAGTCAAAAATGGAATTAAGTTGGCCCAAATGTATTGGCCACCGCTCTGAGGAGTGTAAGAAAATGTGTTTTGTCGCTTCCATCTTAAATTGCATTTCTATTTCCCTGAATGGGGACTGGCAAATGAGCTTGTCTATAGCAGGCTGTGATAGGAGCACCAGTATTTCATGGGTGTTTCTACTTGTGCTTTTAAACGTGCAGGTTATTGAGAGAACAAGACTAGGTTTCAGAGGAAGAAGTTTGTTTTTCTAATGGAATTGTCACTGTTGTCTCACCTTCTCACTCTTCAGGAAACAGACAAACTCAAGTGTATGTTCTTCTGAAAATATTCTATGTAAATGCCTGCAGGCACCAGTAGTTTTAAGTTCCAAGTGCTGGTAGCTCTGATATGGAAAGAGCATATTGCAAGTGTGTTTGCAAATATAATTAAATTGAATATAAAATTACATTTTAAAAATAATGGATATGGTTTATGTCTTTTTGTTTCTTCCCCCCCCCCCCCCCCCCCCCCCCCTTCCCTTTTTTTTTTTTTTTTTTTTCCCCCCCCCCCCCCCCCCTTTTCTTCTTTGCAATTCTTTACTATCCAAACCAAGAAAGAAAGGAAGGAGGAAAAAGTTTGCAGCTTTTTTTTTATTTTGCAGTAAGGAATTTCTAATTTTCTTAAAATGAAGCTGAGGTTTTTCATCTGTTCCCCCTTGCATTCTCATAGCAGGTTACAGTACCTTTGTCTTCTTGGATCCTATCCATATGATGTTTCTAAAATTAAGATCAGTAAATTCTCAACTGTCAAGTATTGTTTAGTTTATAACAGCTTTGAAAGTGTGGACCTGAGTCCACTTTATTTTTTTAAGGTAGCATAACCTGCGTCATCTAGAAGGAGACTATATATAATAATGGTAGATTAACATAATGGAGGTAACTCGTATACGTATATTTACACACATCCCTGTCCTTACTTGCTGTGTGATGTAATTTACTGTTAAGTACAAGATGACTTGAGCTTTGAATATTGAGTGGAAATAAAAAATATTTGACCATGGAAATGATCTCTTCCATTTGTGTGCTGCAATCAATATAAAGGAATTTTGAGTTGTCAAAGCTGCTGATGTTTTCTGGTATAGCCAGATGATGATTATAAACTAAAGAATTTACTGACTAGCTGAAAGCATGACATTTAATTAGTTATCATATTTAGGCTAGCACAGGTTAAACAGCTATTGTAATATAGTTTGGTTTTGAAATGGATAAGTAAAATAAATAAAATCCAGGTATGTTAGTGGGTGTTAAATCTATTAAAGTAACTTTGTCAGTAGACAGGTGTATATTTGAGTGCTATGAACAATGCAGATATTTGTCCAGTGTAGTGATGGCTAGGAATGGGCAAAAATTGGCTATTTGCATCATCTCCTAGTTAGCATCACTTTTTCTGTGAGAAGCCATTGTATCACTTGTATCAAGAAGATGCAAGTTTTGATGATACTGCTACACAAATACCTGTGTAGCAGTGTGCTATGATTTCTTTTTACTCTGTCATTGCCAGGTGAAATACCACCTTCCTGTCAGAAAAGCAAATTTCAAAGTCTAGGAAAAGCAGCTGAATCTGATGGATGTTTTTATGGTTTGTTCTATAATCGGCAGAAAAGGTCAAGAATGGAAAAATGTTGTTATACCACAGTATGGATTATTCTAATTTTTTAAAGAAAAGACAGTTGTTAGGAATTTGTATCTGCCTCCTGCTCTGATGATGAAGGATCACTGCATAAAAGATGATAAAGGCAACTCACAAGAACTATAAACATCACTTCCTAATATCCTCTTTTATCTTTATCCTCTTTATCCTCCACACTAAACCATATCCCTCAGGACCACATCTGCTCGTCTTTTAAATACCTCCAGGGATGGTGATTCAACCACTTCCCTGGGCAGCCTGTTCCAATGTTTGATAGCCCTTTTGGTGTAGAAATGTTTCCTAATATCCAATCTAAACCTCCCCTGGTACAACTTGAGGCCACTTCTTCTTGTACCATCACCTGTTACTTGGGAGAAGAGGCTGACCCCCAGCTTTTTAACAACCTCCTTTCAGGTAGTTGTAGTGAGCGATAAGGTCTCTCTCCAGTGAAACCAAACCTACATATGAGGTTTCCTTTTTGGATCAGAAGAAAACAATTCAGGCTTTTCTCATTTCTTGATATGAAACAATTACATAAAGTTAATCATGTGGCTGCTAGAACTTGATCATCGGTAGCTATCACAGTACTGCAGCCCAAACAGCTCAAAGTTACCAGGAATTGAAGGTATTTTTGAAAGAGGGAAATGTGTATACATTACCATTCCTCTGTTTAACAATTGAGCATGGAATGTCTTCAATTTTAGGACTTGTTTTTAACGGCCAGCAATGAGTGAATTGACTTCAGAATTGCCATAAAGTAGAAAGAGAAGTCATAAGTCTTTGCTGTGCAGTTGCTTAGTTGTCACAGTGAAGGTCACAACTGTTGGCTTTCCTTCCAACTGAACGGAGTGTAGAGTTTGTGAGTGGGTTTTTTCCTGATGCTTTTCAGGCCCACTGGTCTGACCTGGCACAGAAAGCTGCAGAAACAGAAAGGTGAAGTAGTTTTTGTGGCTGCAGAAGTTTCTCCTGATGGTTCAATTTAAGGACTCCACTCAGTTCTCTATTAATAATCTCTTTCGTAATCAGCTCGTCGTGTGCCAAGTGAACTTGACTCTATTTGGAAACATTTCTGGGAAAATTCCAGCCACTCACCAAATCATTGTAATCAACTTGTATGATAGTTGCAATTAGAAATGAGAGACTTCTGAAGGAATTGGAGGAAATCTGTGATGAGGGGACAGTCTTTGCTATGACGAGTGCTCTTTCTGAATCTCTTCTTTTATCATTTTGTTTAAGTCCAGTCCAGAATTTTTTTGCTGTTTTCATCACTCTTCCACATGTAGTAGTTTCTGAAAGATGATCCTCTTTAACTAAAGGCTCCCTAATTTATTTCATAGTCAAGGTCAACCTTGGAAGTTCTCTTTGTATTATTTTCTTTTAGACTTCAGCCAGGAAATGAGCATTCAAGGAGAATTAATTTCAGAACAATAGAGAACGAATCTCTAAATAACCACATACTTTATACATCCAGGCATATATAAGGCTATTCAAAAAAAAATTGGGAAATGAGATAAACTGGTTTAATTTTTTTTTTATGGTGATACTGCAGATCAGTTCATAAGGATGGTACCAAATTTAGCTCTCAACAAAATAGCTGGTCACAAAAGCAAATTATAAACTAGTCTCTGCATAATTTTATATCTGAAATTTAAGATTTAACCCATTACTCTGTTTGCATATAGATCTCTCTCTTTTTATTTATTAAGTCAGTGCTTGTCTCAATGGATTGTCTAATGCAATGACTCCAAGGGAAAATGGTGGAGGGATCTTGCTGTACTGCAGTTTCTTTTATGTTGAAGTTAGCTTCCTGAAAGGAAGAGAATGCACTTAATTGTTTGGCAATGTCCTGACTTCTGTAACATACAAACAGTCACGGTGTACTGGTTGCATGACTCTAGGTATATGTAGATGTGCATTTTTTTTTTTAAATTTTTTTGTTAAGCACCTAGTATTTATCCAGAAATAATTTACAGAAGCTTTAATACTTTCATTAAACCTTTATCTTTGATTATGTCAATTTATATATATATATGTGTGTGTATATATATGTCCTGGGAATTCTTAGCCTAAAGAGCTTAATTAAGTTCACACTTCTGTTTAAGAATCAGTCTTGCAATTCTCTGCCCACCCTGTGAAAGGCAAACCTCCTTAGAAAAGTTCTCACCCTGATTCCCATCTTACTCTGTTGAAGATGACCTCTTTTTTTTTTTTTTTTTTTTTTTTTTTTGGAGAGAAGTGGAAGCTTTTTCTTGAAGGAATATGCATACAATTGTTTTTTAATCCCTGCATTTTCTTAGCTGACTGAAGGGAAATAAATTATTCCATCCTATTCCATCTCTTGTGATAGAACTCCAGTGTAATCTCATTTGCATGTGTTTGATATCTGAATGTCCGAAATATTATCATCATGTCTCAAACATTGTTAATGTCAGATTCTGATGAAGAAGAGTTTAATGCTTATATTAAAACATGCCTATGATATTTCTCTTCATTGTAATCTCTCCAGTCAGGTTGTGACTGGGAAGGTGATAACCACATGAAGATTCCAGGAATATACATCTATTAATGCTAAGGACCTCAAGACTTTTTTTAATAAACCAACAAACAGAAGGTGAATTAATTCATTTGGAGATGCAACATATCTGCTATAGGATCAGTGGAACTGCTCTGTCTGGAGAATCTATAAAGTACTGTGCAAATGCCATTCCTTCTTGCCTGTGGTGCTGGCAGTTTGGGCAAGGCTGGCAGCGTTAACCACTGACCGAATGTCAGCACCAAGGGAGCAAATCAGCCCCTTCCTACTGACTTTATTTAGTCAAGAAATCACTGACAGTAAAACCAAAGAATCACTCCCAAATATCTTGGTTTCAATATGAATTGAAAGTTGGGTGTAGATAAAATGCTGTGAATGCTTTCAGTCTTTTAGTGGCAGTATTTCCAAAATCTTTATACATTTACACGTAACCATATAGATAAGAGCAAACATTCCCATGTAAATGTATTGTGCTTTGTCACTCAGAGGATGATGACAATGATGTCCTGGACTAGGTAAGCTTGTTGAATTTGTGCCAATAGCACTCCTGATTTGTTTTGTGGTGGAAAGAAATTGGAAAAAAAAAATAGTTACATGACTTAAGGGTAGTGATATTTTTACTGTATCATCACAACTTCAAGAAAACAATGGCTTTCAATGGCAAAATATAAATTGTCCTCTGCATTAGGTCGCCTACTTTTGTATGCATCACAGGGCTACATAGGCTTTGCTGTTGCATAATTATATACTATTTTGCCTTTGGTGCCTCTCTGAGTGAGTGAAATCCTGACCACTTGGTGAAGAAATTAATCCAGATAGGAATTTAGGATTAAGGATTAGCCTAAATGTTTTGGGTCTTACAGAAAACACATATTTTTCCATTTTTAGAGTAGTAGGGAGCTTTTTTTGATGATGGAAACCCTTTGTTAGACTTTTGAAGAAGTTATTTCTTACGACTACTTTTGTGTTAGAACTGATAGGCAATTATGAAAATGAGCAAGTAGAAGTAATTATAGTAGAAGAGCCCAGGACAGGAGAGGCCATTAGAGCTCAGTTTAGGCATTTAGAACATGGGCAGCACCAGGAATAATTTTTGGTCCTCATCCTCTCTCTTCCTTAGTAAGGAGAAGGACAGTTGCTGATTTTTTTTTTTAAATTCTTTTTTTAAAGAAACTTGCAGAGGTTGGTGGGATCTCACTGCTGAGATTCCCCCCCCCCCCCGCCCTCCCCTTGGTGCTAGGCGTAAACTATACTTCTTTCTATCTTCAGCTTCCCATCTGTTAGCAGAAAGTGATGAGTCTGAAGAAAACTGGTATGTAAAGTAGGGTAGCTTCCCTCACCATGAGATGCTGCAAAGGCTTGACAAGTTCATTATGACCATTCCCCTTCTTTGTCCTCGTTGTTCATCATCAGAAAATGGCTTGGTTTTAACTTGTGCAAAAAAATTGTCTAGCTAGAAAGAATAAATTATTTTCATTCCCTTTTCTGGGCTTATAATGCATTTAGTTTGTTGAGATTTCTGTTGCATATGTATGATTTCTTGCTGAGTTTCTAAAGAGAAAGGAATCTCATAAAGAGAAATGTTGAGAGGTGATTCATTCCCGAAACCTAGATTCCTTTCCCGACTTAGTCTGTGCTTGTGAGTGGGGGTAGGGAAAGGGGAAAGGCAAAGGGAGAAAATGAAATGAGTTAGAAGGAGCTGGAAGGATTTGGCAGTTGTTGCCCTCTGAAACATTCCCACCAAATCTGATGGTGTGTCTTTGCATTCATCTTCTCCCTCCCCACACTTCAATAATTCTAGAGTCCCTGGGCCAGTTTTAGTCTCTTTGGCAGGCAGGTAGAGATGGAGAGACATTGAGTTCCTGCCAGCAGTGAAAACAGATGACCAGGGTGAGAGGGAAAAAGAACCCTAAGAAAAAGAAAAAGATGGTCCCTGCTGAATACCAAAAAGCTGCTTGGGAATAAGACCTTATGAAATGTCACTAATTTATGAAGAAAGCTCCATTTTAATCTTTCATATTACTAGCCAGCAGAGAAGCAAGCAAGGTTCTGTCAGTTCAGCCCGTCACACAGGTTTCTTTCTTGATTTCTTCCTGCTCTTAGTTGTATAACCATTCTACATTCATAATTTATATCTCCTTAGGAATAGTTTCTTCTCAATTGCTTGTCATTACTGGCATTCTTCTCTGTCTGAACTATTAAGTTATTTTTATTAAATGTATTTGAACTGTTGTTGCTGTTGCAGTAGTATGGAGCACTTTGTATCCTAAGGAGCAAGAGCCATGAAAGGTCCATAGCTTCCTTAACCATTATATGTTAATCTTGACAATATTTGAAATCAGAATTGTACTGATTTTTGCATTGAAAGCTTGGATCTTGTCTCGTAATCTCATATATCTTTACTTATTCCAGATTTTTTACTATCTTGTACATGCTTTCTAGAGTATGCACTCCCCTCATGGTGTTTAATGAACATGTAAAGGGTTGCCTGAAATATTTCTGAGTTTTATATTCAGCTTTTTTAGTGAATATACTCATTTTTGGAATCTGATCTTGCTTGAATTTTAATTGTGTTTGGCAGTTCACCTATAACAACTTCTGAGGTATTGTGGTAATTTCAGAGAAGCTTTAGACTGTTTGTAAGTACCTCTCTTGATTCACTTTCAGGTACACTTAAACATTTGTAAAATATATCAGGGTTTAGGGGGTTTGTGCAGCGGAAACCCTGCAATGTGTCAAGGAGAGCAATGCAGTTCAGCTGAGATGTTAAACCCCTTTCCCAATACCTGGTGGTTAGAGTAAGAAATCCAGGAATTTTTGGAAATTTGGACCTAACTACTTTCAGGTACTCAGCAGTTGGTCCCAAAGTCCTATTGAAAGCCAGTGGTGTTTAAATTCCGAAGTGAAAAGGTGACTGCGCTTCACTTGGGTGCCTTTAAAAGTATACCCTTAGCCTCTGCTTCAATTTTACCTCTACAGCAACCCTTTCTTTGGTAACTGCTTAGATAATTTGAAACTCTGACATACTGGGTCTTTCAGTTCTACAGCCAGAAGACCTTCCTAGCAGTACCTCAGCTGGTTTGAGGGGAGCTACTCAAGGCTTTACCCTTTCTTTAATGGGTGTCCATCTCACTGGACCTTTGGGTTCCAGCAGGCAAGGGAGAGGGAGTGGGACCCTCCACTTTGTGAGACCTCTGGAATCATTTCAATTCAATACAACCCATGGGAAAATTCTTGAATTGTGCTAAAATTGGACTGAATGCACTGGAAACATAAAGCTGTTTCTGATTGTCAGCTTAGCCATGGGTTTCTTTGTGTAATTGCATATTGTTCACAAATTCCTTTCAGGTGATGGCTCTATATACAAAAACCTATTTTCTATCAATTCTGCAATTGCCATATTTTCATCCTTTGCATATTATTTTTTATACTAAACCCTGTGCAATAGTGTGCAAAACATTTGTTTTTAGCCGGTATCAGGACATAAGAAATAATCCCTTTTTTTTTGGTATTTAAGATATATTGTGATATACTGTTTAAAACAGTCTTCTGAAAGTTGTATATTCACACAACATAGAGTGAGTCATATGAGGTTCTTAATGTCCTTTATTATGTTCTTCATAATTTAGATGCAACTTTAGATGCGTCCCAAAGCAAACTTGCAGCAACCCTGTGTTGCACTTACATAAACTTTATTTTTATTTTTAATGAAAGTAGATTTCCTACCTAGAGATGAATCTTTGCTGCACTCTAACCTGCCTGCATTTCTATTATCTGTGTCTGTATAATCTTTGTCTAATAGTCGTAAATAAGAAAGAAAAATCATTGTTGAGAATATTTGCTCAGTGAGTAGGAAAATCACTTTTGACAGACAGAATATGCATTGAACCTTAAGGTAAACATAAAAAAATAATAATGTATATAGAAGGGCTTTTCCTTTCTTCCCAGTACTGTAAGGGAGGTTGATGGGGGAAAGTACAGATGAAGAATACAATTAGATGACAAGATGCTTTATGTTGCCTAAAGCACACGTAAGATTTACTCATTAAAAAATAGCCACTTTAATTATGTTTATAGAAAGCCAGGCATGGGAGAGATAATTAATCCATACAGTGGCCAAAAGGAATTTCTTTGTCCATAATTTTTAGTGATAATGGGTTTCCTTTTGCTAAATTATCATAGTGAGTTACTATTTTATGTTGCAACTTTCTTTTACTTACAGTGTACTGAATTAGGAGGCCTGTGGGCTAAAAATCTCATTTTCTGAGCTTGGTTTTTTTCCTTTGTTCCTTTTCTTCTTCCTGCCCCCTTCTGCTCACCGCCCTGCAGCTCCCATCCTAGCCAGGTAGCCTGGCCAAAATAGCTCCTGCCATCTGGAACAGTCACTCTGAACCTCTCGGTGACTTCCTCTCATTGGAAATGTCAGCTTGAATCTTTTCTCCCTTACTTACCGCTCCTTAATTTTCTTTTCATTTGGTTATTCATTATTCAACAAGGTGACTGTGGTGTTTGGTTGTGTTGATGTACAGTGTGCATGAAAAATGCTATGCTAGAAGAGAGCTCGATGTTCTTCCCCGTTATCCCAATCCACATCAGGGTCTGGTTGCTACTGATATGTCACCTCTGCTCTGAGGATCATCTAGCGCGATGTTTCGCAATTATATTTAGATTCAAGATGAGTACAGAGCTGTCTGAATTTTCTTTTAAAAGATGCAAAAAAAAAAAAAATGAATTTCAGACAAGCCATTATTTTTCAATTAAGATCAGTTTTTCCATATAATTCCCAATACGTTTTTGCGTTTTCAGATATTTGGTGAATTGCTGAATTTTCTGATAAGCAAAACAAAGCATTGTTTTTTTCCGTAAAGGTTATTCCTGTCATTGTGCAATTAGCTGAGAATGTCAATTTTGTTCTGTTGTTTAACAAGTGACACTTGGAGGGTTGTTTAAATTCATGCACTAGGACCATGATGAAGAAAAATTAGGAGCATATTAAAAAATAATTCTTGCATTAAGTTAGTTTAACAGGGATTTTAAGACACTTCTGAATTATAACGTGGATGTTTTAAGATGTTATTCTGGTGAGTATTAATGTTAGGAGGGAGGTTTTAGGTGGTCAGAATTGACAAGACAAGGCCATTAGTGCACTTGGGTAAGCAGAAGTGGTGAAATCTGTGAGCTTTTCCACACAGCTCTGCCAACCCCCCTTAGTCCTTGGTGGCTTGTGGGTAGCAGTGACATAGAGCACTGAAATGCTTAATTGCTTTAGTCAACAGAAAAGCAAAGTGTTTTCACTAGACCAATTTTCTTGAATGTTTGTGTCATCTTTAAGTTTGAAACTAACAATACATAATGCGTACTTTAGAAATTCTCATTTTGTTGAAAAATGGGGAGTAGCATGTTATTGTCTAATGTTCATTTTAGATATTTGTCCTGTCTTGTTGAGTTACCCGCACTTTGGTGGTGTTCACCCAACGCACACACCACCTTTGCCTGTAGCTACAGCTGTCATTTATCAAGAAGGGCTTGTGGAGTGTAATGTGTATCTGTCATTTACAGAAAGCTATTTCCATTGATAGCTTTCACTCTTCTGTGAAATCAGTCTTTTCAGGGCCAAAACTTTGATATCAGTATGGATTTAGGGGCAATAAAAGATGATGGGATGAGGTTCCTAGCGAATAGAAAATTTTGGTTTGCGGGGCCACTTTTGATGTTGAGATGTTCTTGCTGAGGAAGGGAGTTTCCCAGAGGTGCCTTCATTTCAGTTTTGTCTGGTGTCCAAGTCTGCTTTTTGTCTGTGTACCTTCCCCAGGAAGTCTTTATTCATGGCCTTCCTTTATTTCTTTTCCCAGGGTTACGTATCTGGGAAACACAGGTCTGACAACTCAGAGCCAAAACTTTGTAAAGAAATGGGGTTGCTTAAAGAATGAGGAGTGAGACCTTGAACTACTTTTGGAGTTCCCTGCGAGAGACTTGCTGTACACCCTCTGTGTCACAGCGATGTCAACCTTAATGAAAGCAGGTACTCACAGTTTGTACCATCTTGAGCTTCATCTTCACCCTGTACTTCAGTTGTACTGAAATGATGAACACAGTAGTCACGATGCCCAGAAAGCTGGCCAAGTAGCTGCAATTTCCCTGGAAGTGAAAGGGAGAGGGGGAAATTGCAAACTGTTTGTGGCTGGTGTTGCTATAGCAAGTGGACGTTTCATGTGCCAGCTTGAAATAAACTTCATCTGATGGTTAATTTTGGGGATCTTTGTGTCTGCTCCCTGCAAATCCAGAGAGCGCTGTGCGTGCTTTTGCTGTGCCTTGTGGTGGGGAATCGAGAACCCTCTTCTGATGCTGGACGTGGGTGGAGCTGGATGAAGGGCCAATCTTTCATGCTATCATTGGATAAAACAGTTAAAGGCCATGAGATGTGCTTTGCCTAATTCTGCACCCAGTGGCTGTGTTTGGGGCATCAGAGCCATGAGCTACAGTGGTTGCCAAACACAACTTTTTGGTTTATGGGTGGTATTTGGAACTTTCTGTTTTTAATCTTTTCCTCCTGGAACAAGGTCGAGAGGGTTTGTTTTTCTTTGCCCCATTTATAGCAAACCCTTGTGGCCTTAAGCAGATAAGGGAATCCTGCAGGATATGAGAGCTGCTTTTTTAATTTTAGGTGCTAATTTTAAAGAAGAGACATTTGGGCAGGTATTGTATAGAGACTCGATTTCAAGTGCTGAAAATCTGGAACAGTCTGTGTTTCAGAGGCAAATAAAATTTGCTTTTTTTTTTTCCTGTGAGCCAGGTTGAATTAATTGGAAAGAAATGAACCTGTTATTTCTGACTGATTCATTTTGGCTTAGAAAGGCTATTTTTAAAATTGATAATTCTGAGTGGGGAATAAGATGGCATTTTGCATGAAATATCTGAATTATTATTGGTGATTACAATATCCAAGTCAAGCTGATGAGCTTTGTGCAAGGCCATCGTTTAGCAATCTGCAGCAGCTTCCCCAGTAGTTTTTTGTGTTATTGGTGCCTTTGGGTAGTGATCTGAGGGGAAAAAGGGATTGCAAAGTTGCCTCTTGCAGAGCGGATGGTAATGGCTGTAAAGAAGCAGGAGAATTCAGCAAGTTCTCTCGGTCAGAATGAAGCTTTGCAGAGCACAATTTAAAATATGAAATGTGTTTATTCACTGAGTACTTCCAGAATGTGGAGCTTTAAACGCTCCCAGTAGCAAAAGGGCTGTAGAAGGCACTGGGACTGGGATTGCTCAATGGCTGGTGGTGTGAGAATGGGCGAGTGGCTGAGTTGCCTCTTTGGGGTTCTGCTCCTCGGGGCTGCTGCGGCGCAGGGAAAGCACTGCTCTTCTCCAGCAACACAGTCAAATGCTTCCTGAAATCCACAGAATAAATCCAGTCCAGTGTCCTTTTTGGTTAACTTGACTAAAGTTAGAGGAAGACCAGCAGTTTTGAACTCGGTGCTTGTTTGTTCTTTTATATGCAGGGAGAGTGCAGAAGTTTTTCTTTAGCTGCTCTGGTGCTATTCATTTAGGGGGGGAGGTAAGAAGCAGAAAGTGTTGCGTTTTTTATTTTAAAATCAGAAAGCAAACAGTGAACATGTAAGGTTAGAAATGACTATTGATATAAAAAATATATGCTTTTTTTCTTACTATTATAGGGCAGCAATTAGCAGCACACCTTTATCTTGGAAGGCTGCAGTAGTGATGGTGCTGCAGGAAAGTGCTGCCCCTTCCCAATGTTGCACTGCATATTTTGATGGGTTGTGCTATTTTTTTTTTTAAATGATTGTATATAAATAGCTTCTGACTGACTTTCTCCATTTGGTTCCCAGTGTAACAAGTTGTTATGTTAGTTTCATATTTATGCTTTTGATCTCTGAAAATAAGGAAAAAGATTCTTGCAACCATATTTACCTGTGGTAGAAGCCAGCACTGAAAGACCTTGTCTATCTTCCTCCATTAAACACTTGCTGTGAGGGTTCATGAATCTGTTTTTCCTCAAGTGGTTTCTCTCTTTTACTTTTCTCTAAATATGCAGGATCCTCACTTGATAAAAGACTAGAACATACTTGTCTATTGAACCATTGTCTTATTTTCCCACCTGCTCTTCCCTTGATTGCTGTAAATTCCAGAATTGCAGTGGTTCGGGGTAGGGTTATCAACCCAGGGCAGGTCATTAAACAGCAGCGTACACACAGAATTCCAACATTTACCTGTCTCCACAAGGAAGTGCCTTTTAAGTCTTGTGGGATTCTAAGGTGTCATCCCCCAAGTGACTGTGCCTTCGAAGTGCCACACTTGAGGGCAGCCAAGGATTTAGGAATCATAAGCTTCTGCCACTCGCAGAGGCAAGAGACGACTGGTCTTGTCTGGTGGTTGTGGTTTTGTTCCTCTGGGGAAGCAGTTGCCAGCTTTCCCTGGATCAGGACCTTAAGAGCCATATTACAGGCTTCTCTTTAGGAATGAGAGCTGTGGTTTGACACCCTTTCTCTCTGGCCTCTGGGGGGCAGTGAGTAACGTCAACCTCATAGTTCGGGTCATTTCTTTGTCTATGTATTTCCTATTAATATTCTTGCATTAAACTCCTGATATATTTATGGCATCGTCACGTATCAGTTCCATTTCAGTCACACTAAAGATGAAGGGTAATCCAGGCTCCAACAGCAAGTACATGCCAAGAAAAAAATAGCCACTTGCAACAGAATTGTTTAGTTAAACTGTTTATTTCATCCAAGCATGAAGTTGAATTAAAAATTGCTTAAAAATACTTTTTCAGCTGGCTACTCAAATAGTGCTTTGATAACACAGACAACCACCATAGATCATCAACCAGTGCCCTTTGGACGTGTGGCCCCTGCTGCACGATGGGCTTCTTCAAATCACTTAAAGTTTGCATAAAGTATTTAAGATGAGTGTGAACTGGGTGTAACTTAGTTTGCTTTCCCCCTCTCTTAAATATATTAAGGGGCTTTTCCTCCAGGATTTTCCCTCCATTGTTTCCATATATATTTGAATTCCGTTTCTTCCAGTGCCTAAATCAAACTGGTCTGATGATAAACTTACAGTCAGTTTGATAATGTAACAACTTAATAGTATTATGTAAACATGTTTCTTGCAAGAAAATTTGTTTTGAGTGAAAACATATGCACATGTTAATGGGAAATATTTGTCACACTTCTGCTTTTCTGCCATTTTTGTATTTTTTTCCATACTTATTAATAGCATCCTTCTGAAACTCTGATAAGAGAGAAGTCTTTTTTTTCATATGTCTTGGAGGTGATTCCAACAGAGCTGAATGAGAGTGAAATAACATGTAGTCCCTGTAGCTGTAATGACACTTAGGGACTTTGTAGATGTTATATAAAGCACTAAAGCAAAACTCCATCGATAGATATCATTCTCTATTTGCTATAAATCAATCCATAGGGACTCTTCCCTGTGGAGCTTCTTCTGAGGAACTTATCTATATCAATTTTATTTTTTTTTGAGTTCACATTCTGTTCTTTGGAGACGTTACAATACTCATTTGGGCTTCTTCCCACCTTTTTTCCGACAGTAAACAGTTGCATTAAAGGGTAATACTTTTGTGGGGGTTAAAATTGTGAATTCTGGACAGGCTTGAAGTAAGTTACCTTCCAGCATGACACTGCATTTTGTTTATCCTGTAACCATCAAGAGGATGTGCTTGGTGAGCAATGCTTGTGGGTGCTGCTTGGTGTCTCCTTGTCCTCAATCATGGAAATTTAGGGTGGACGATTGTTCCACTGGCTGCTTTGGCTGTCCACTTGATTTTAAAAAATATTGTTTCACCATCAAGGGATTTCCATGTGACTAAGTGGCAGTGGTGGTTGAACATGCTATTTTGTTTTAATGGGTGAAAAAACATTTTATAACTTGGCAGTTTATTTTACAGTTTTTATTTTTAGTGCCCTCCCATGTAATACAGCCTCATGTATTACTCAACTCTCCCTTATTCTCCTGTAAAGTAGTGGGGTTTGGGGTTTTGTTTTTTTTTTATAACAATACCCTGATGTGATTTAAATTGAAAAGTCCCAAATAAAAATCTATTTTGGGGCAGGAAGTTTTCTTGATGACTTGGATAACATTTAATTTTACTTTCTAATGCTAAATCAGCTTTCAGGCTATTAGATGCCATTAAGGCAATGAATTTTGTGTTTTGTATAATAATACAGGTCACAAATGGTGGTAGTTATTGAAGTTAACAGTTTTTCCCCAACTGTGGGAGTACTAGCATCTTTGAGAGATTCCAATTTTGGTTCTTATTTATGCTTGACATTTAATGTGCTTGACATTCTGATTATTTTACACCTACCTAAATTCTTCTAGCTAGAGGGATAATGACAATATTTTAAACAGTTGTGAAGTGTAACTGTATGTATTAAGCAGGTGCCACACTACGAATGGAAGGAAAAAGTCCCCAAACTATTTCTAGAATAGTTGTTTTCATTGTGTATCTCAGGGTCAGCTGGAGTTGTTCAGCTGTGCAGATTTGTTATCTGTTTTGCTGCCAGGAAAATAAAGCCTTACTAATATTTTAGGTCGTTTTATTTACCTATGTATGTTTCTGTGTGTATGTAAATGTATAGAAAACCCATAATGCTGGACTATGTGTGCTTACGTTGTGTCCTTTGTGAGGAAGGAGGTATTATAGTGAGAGATTTCTGAGTAGTTACTGAGGGCTTACCTTTCTCCTAAAGTTTGAATGACAATGTAAAAGAATGTATTTGATATAAAATTCAGTCCAGGAAACCAAGCTCATGTCTGTAGCACACTTTTACTCCTGGTGTGGTAGATTTAAAAGCAGCTATCTTATGTCTTCGTTTATAGGTAATTGTGTATAACACGAGAAATTAAAATATCATGGGGAAAAAATACTTAATTGACTGTAAGTCTACTTTGTGTGAAGTTTTTTCTCTCCCTTTGCAAAAGAATTTTATTAGCCCTTTCTGTTGATTTGTATTCCCACGTAAATATGTGGTTCCCTCCAGTCATGTAGAATTTTAGGCTCATTCAAAAGGGGCAAAATGGGTATCGGGGAAAGAGGAAGCAGAAGGAAATTGGTGGGAAGACCACACTCTTTGGAGAGGTGCAGCTGATGGTCACAAATTCTTTGTTTCATCTACTGGAAATTTTATGTTGCTTTTAACTATTGTAATTGTGAGTAAATTGACTACATGGAGTGATGAAGAAATGTTAAAATACTTTATTTTATAGACATGTACAGGTACATTTTAAGTACTTGCAAGTCCTCACAAAGCAATTGACGTGTCCCAGCAAGGGGTGCTGGAAACAGCACTGACTGAATGTATTACAGGGATGCTGGGTTTTATATCTTTATTTTGCAATCTTGCCACCTGGTGGTATGCTCTGGCAATAAAAGTTTGGTTAGAAACCTGTTCCAAGAGTCGTACTTTGGTAGGCAAGATCTTAAGAGTAGAATTTAAGACTGGATAATAAGTAGGTTCTTGGTTTTTGGCATTCAAGCTCATTGTGTTCTTCCTTCATTGTGTCATTTGTTCCATGTTGGGTGCAGTATAAGGTTGTATATGTCTTTGCATTAAATATATCTCTTTTCCTCCCCACTCTGATTTCTACAGACCTAAGGGAAGAGAAAGTCTAGAAATATTGTGTCCTCCTGGAACACTGACTTGTGGCATATTAATCCTCAAAATAATTTTGAGACATGGTTTGAAAAACAATGTTGTCCATGTCCTTAAATTCTGAGATAAAATTATGCAAACTGACTTTACCTAAGTTATGGTTAGAGCATTTAAAGGATGTTGTTATCCCTAAAAGAAGTGATACACATCCCTACAAGTAAGGTGGAGACAGAATAAACTCAATGACATGCAAACACTTGGCATCTTGAAGGGTGTTATGGATGCCCCATCCCTGGAGGTGTTCAAGAGAGGCTGGATGGGGCTTTGAGCAACCTGGTCTAGTGGGAGATGGCCCTTCCCACAGCACGGGGGCTGGAACTAGATGATCCTCAAGGTCACTTCCAACTTTAACCATTCTATGATTCTTTGATCTTTAAAATTTAGTGGCAGGAGCATGAGGGAAGCTACCTCCTTTCTGTTAATCCAGATGAAGCAGATGGGGTTTTACTGGTGTCTGTGTGGGGAACCCTCATTTATAATAAAAGGTGTTTTCACATAGTATTCAAAAGGTGTTAAACAATCCAGTTTTTGCAAGCTGAATCCAAATACGATTTTCTGAGGGGTATGAGGAACTGATCTTTAACTGGAACTTTTAAGTCAGAAGTGGAGGTTTTCTCTCCCCAAAAGATCACTTCTTGCTTTGCCATATGCTCTTATTTGACACAAGAGTAACTGAGTAAAATTCTGTGACTTGAGTCAAAACTGGCATTGTACTGGAGCACAACGGTTCCCTTTTAATACAAAACCATGAAAATTTAATTTTTTCCTATTCTGTCTTTGCGGTGTTGATGTGTTTGTACATGGAACACTTGCATCCAGTAGGACCTCTCTTCCTTGCAGAGCTACTTACCTTGTGATTTCAGTAATCCTTCCAAAGTGACTAGTATGAACAAGTTGGAATGTCATTTATTCATGATGACACCATTCTGTTGACCTTGAGGCCTCTCGATTATTCACTTCCAGGTTCTCCCATATGACCCCTCCAGGTTAACATTCTGTATTTGTCCTGTTAGGACTGAGTTTTAATAATGTTGAGTAGCTGTTCTGGAGCAGCTTGAAGTGCTGAAGGTTTAGGCTTACCTTCTTCAGGGTGCTGGCTATTTTAAAAGATGATGGAAATTACAACCAAGTCTCCAAAGGACAGTGTGCATGAAAACCACCATTTATTTACATATATGAGAAGCCAGAGGACAAGAGAGAGGCTGTTTGGACTGAGACTCCTATTTCCAAGCTGTTAATATAGATCTTTGGTCACGGAGTTAGAACTTTTTAATCACATTATTTTACTGCAAAATGTCTGTAACTATTTGTGACAGTGGATGTTTGCTCGTGGATCTGTTTCTCCTGTGGGGTATCCTTTAGATCAATCCTCGTTTGTATTAATTGTTTCTATTAATTTGTGTAATTCTCTTGGGTTTGTCAAGTCTAATTATCTCTTTTCTTTCTTCCAGTTTTGAAATCAAGATTGATTAATCAACACGAAAAGATCCAGCTGGTTATGTGACTTGGAACCCTGTTTATGAAACACTCATTTGTTTTTGAAAGACAACAGCACGGTATGTTGTTTTTTCTTTTTCTCTCCAAAATTAAAAATCAACTCTTGTAACTTAATAGAAATCCTAGGAAACAAAGTTCATGAGGAATCCAACTGTTATTGATAAATGAGACCTTATTTTTTGTCTTAGTGACACCAGCCAAGGAAACAGAAGTGCTCTATTTGCTTCACCATACTACTAATCAGAGAATTCCACATCACAATGCTCCTTATAGTTTCACGTTATTTAAGGAGAGATTCCCTTAGTTAGAAAGATCAATCTGCTTTCTTTTGACATTGTGTTGCATGAGGTGTGGGACTAATGATTAGTCCATGTGACAAAAGCATGATTTAAACTGCACTGGTGATGGATTGTGTCAGGGCCAAATGCTGGACCCCAGGGCAGAGACCGTAACCTCGGTGCAGAAGATCATGCTGCCACTTAATGACACCTGCACGAACACGTAACTCTAGAAGAACTTGGGATTTTGAATGAAATAATGCTTCCTCTGTACTGGATTTAGACAGTATTTTTCCACAATTACAAATTTGTTCTTTATAAGAGAAACCCTCAGTTTTAATTGCAAAAGAAAACTGCACAGATAAAGCGTCAGCCTTGTAGTCTGTAATCCAAGCATGGGAATGCATAAATGAGAGTTACAGTAGTAACATTCAATGACTTTTTTTTTTTTTTTAATACCGTGAGCTGTGTTGTAGAACCTAAAACTTCATAAAACTGAACTACTAGATACAGATGAAGTGCTGATACATATCATTATGCTAGATGTGGCATGTATCTTACCTTTTACTTTTCCAGTTCAGAGAAAATGTTCTGCCTTGCCAGTGATGAGACTTTTTAATTTCTGTAATTAGGTGGTGGTTTGGGGTTTTTTTAACTGTTACATTTTGGAAGCAATAAATTTACATGAAGTTGCACTTAGACTAGCAGGAATCTGAGCAACTCTGTGCAGTAAAATGCAGCACCAGATTATTTCAAGCATTTCTTTGGTTATAACTGCATAAGAAGTCAGGCAGCTTGGACTGGTTAAACTTTGTCACCATGTTAAAATGACCTTGCCTGACTTGTTCTGAATGTATGAAAATTCCTTTATATTTTAAGTAAAAAGAAAAAGCTGGTGTTTATTCTGGATTTTCCAGGAATAAGTAAGTGGTTCTGGTGATACAATAAACGTACAATCTGTATTTTCATTTGTTACATCTCTTGTTACTGAGGAGTCACTAACTAAGAAAGAATGAGATATAACATTGGAACTATTATAGAAAACAGGGCAATAGCACTCACTACCTACTCAATTAAGTCTTGGGATACAAAAAGTAGAACCAATAAAAAAAAAAGTAAGTATTTACTTTTAAATAGAGTTTTGCACAGTGAAGTATCAGACTTTGAATTTTGCCATTACTAGGAGATGTCTGAACAAATTTGCTTTACAACACCAATAAATACATTCCCAGTATGGTAATGAGATTGGTTAGCATGTTATTAGGATAGAAAAAGAATAATACTCTTTTTTTTTTTTTAACAAGTAAACATAGGAAACAGAAAGATAACAAGAGTACCGTGTCGGTTTAGGTGTCTTTTTCTGTTCATGGAACAGTTCCTGTGCTATGATGTATACAAAATTAAGCAGACTTACAGCTTGGTATGAAAAACACAAAAGAAATTAGTAATAACAGCCCAGATAAAAGGACTTTGCAGGTTTCCTGTAATTAAGGAAGCTTTCCATAGCATAGAGCTTTAAGTTCTGTATAGGTGCTATGAATAAAACTAAACAAGCTAGTTTTAGATTATTAATTTGCTTTTATACTCTACGTTAAAAAACTGAAAGTAACTGTTGTATTTTGAAGTTTATAAAAAACCATACAAATATGGCACTTGCACAACTTTAATGTATTCAAAATATTAGGTAATGTTTAATAGGATAGAAATTTTTCAAGGATTTGTTCTCTTTTGACGCTAATAATTTCCAGATTAGTTTCCACTAGGATGGTAAGTGCACCTGTAGCTCTCACCTGCATGTAAATGTTTGATAGGCTCTTTTAACTAAAACTAATCTAACTTGTATCAAAATGTTCTACTTAGGGCATGTATTTTTTTTTTTCAATGTAGAGAAGAATGAAAACATGGTCATAATGCCTATGTTGGCAGCTGAAACATCGTTAATGCAAAGTGTTAAACATTATTTCTTACTGACATCAGTCTTTGCAGTCGTTTGGCACCCTTGCTGTAGTGAAGGTTTTAATGGGTTCTGTGAGCTGTGCAGACCAAATATTGTGCTTGTCTTTCAAAATACTCAAGATTCAAGCTTCTTTTCTTTTTTCAAAACTCTTAAACCAAGTAGTCTATTTGTCAGACATTTAAACGTCTGTAAGAGACTGAAAAGCTGAGACAGACTTACTAGAGAGGGAACTTTCTTAGTCATTCAGCTATTAAAAAGAAAAAAGCCTCCCCAAGGTTTTTGTATGTTTTTTGCAAAGAAATAAGAAGAGTTTGAAATATCTTTTTCTCTATTTCTTAATATAATACACAGTAACTGTAATTTCTGTTGTGGAAGGCAATCTGCCAGGCACAATCACACAACTTAGTATGTTTGTAAAAGTTAAAAAAAGAAGTAAAACTGCCAAACAAACTTTCCTAAAGAGCACTTTGTCTTTACCCTCTCAAACGCTGTTCCAGGGAGATGTAATGGGAGGATGCTCTAAGTGTATCTGGGTTCCACTGGTGTTTAACTCGCCTCCCAACTGGAATTGAGATTGCATTTACATAGATGTGGCTTGTTTCTGCTGATGGATACAAGACATTCCTTTTAGTTAGAGCTTAACAGAAACCTTAGATAAGATTGAGGAGGAGATGACACTACTGTGTCTGTGGCATTTTGTCTGGCAAGGCCAGGATCGTGTAACAGTTATTTCTTCACAAAGATAACTGCAACTGTGTTCCCCTCCTAAAGACACTCCCATATGAAACCCTTCCCAGTTTTCTTTTGTCATTTGTGTGATCTAAGTTATTAAGGGAGATCATTGTCATCATAGAATCATCATAGAATAGGTCAGAAGGGACCTTAAAGACTATCGAGTCCCAACCCCCTGCCCTGGGCAGGGACACCTCCCNNAGGGATGGGGCAGCCACAGCTGCTCTGGGCAACCTGGGCCAGGCTCTCACCACCCTCCCAATGAGATATTTCTTCCTGATATCTCATCTAAGTCTTCTTTTTTCAGTTTAAAACTCTTCCCCCTTGTGCTACGGTTTGCCTCCCTGATGAAGAGTCCCCCCCCAGCTCTTCTGGAGCCCCTTTAGGGACAGGAAGGGGCTCTGTGGTCTCCCCAGAGCCTTCTCTTCTCCAGGTTTAGCCCCCCCCTAACTCTTTTGGCCTGTCCTTACAGCAGAAGGGCTCCAGCCCTTGTAGCATCTTTATGGCCTCCTCTGGTCCCTCAATAGTGTCAAGATACTATTGGGCTGCTGTGTTTTTTTTTGTGCTACTTAAAAGTTAAATGTCAGTTGTAACTGAGAATGAAGCAGCTGAAGAAATGGCTTCACCTTCAGCCCCAGGTTCAGCTCTGCCTGCATTTCACTGCCTGGCACTAGTGAGGCCACTGTAACTTTTGACTTTCCAAATAGTTATGAGGACCTTTGGCAAACTACACTGTAACTTCTTCCATCTATGCTGGAAGATGCTGTAACAGTGAAGTGCAGCATTACTTGTCTCACTATTACAATTCTCAGCACAGCTCTGGGGGGCACAAATTAGACATCAGCTCATCCCAAACAATTGCATATATGTCAACAAAATGTGTTTTATAGGTTTGTGTCAGAGACAGTCCCATCCATCAATTCCTGTGTTACTTTTCCCAGGATTGACCCCTGTGTTTTGAACAGAAAGAGGAAGATGTTCCATTTTGTTTTCACTTGCTAGTTGTGAATATGGTGTTATTCATTCAGAAAAGTTGTGCAGAAGTAGAGCACATTTTGCCTACAATTACCTGTACAGTGATCTTCTTTAACTAAATTAAAATTATAAATATCTATGATTCTATCTGAACTCTTCCCCCCTTTGAAAATCAAACTTCCTTTAATTAATCTTTTCCTACTGTCTGAAGTTAGTGATGTTTTATAATCATACAATTACTACTTAATTTGAATTTTGTGTTATTTTAAGAGCTCGGTAATGGTAATATTACAGCGTAACTGTATTCAGTGCAAGGGTAACAGTAGACAATATCTAGCTCTTGCATGGGACCTCTCATCAATAAAACTTGAAATAAATCTTGCATTATAAAAAGTATGGATTGTTATGTCTATTTTATAGGTGATGGAAACTGTAGCCCTGAGAAGTTACCCATCACGTCTGCCCAAATCTCTCTTCGCGTATTCTGTTGCCTAAACATCACAGTATAATGGCTCCCCTGGGCAAGATATTAAATTACAATATGGAAACAGTGAAATATGAAATCTGTGCAAGTAGCTGGTCTCCCTTTCTATACTGCACACGTGCCATTTTTGTCTGATAAACAGTACAGTGCGTGTTTGTGCTCCAGATGGTTTTAAGAAATTGAGTAAGGTTGAGAAGAGTGAATAATCAGGTGAGATTTCAGCAAGTGCTCAAGTGACTGGAGAAAGTGGAACCGATTACTCAGTAACTGTCATTACTGAATTTGAATATAAATGACCCTAATGAAATGATTTGACTTCTCTGCAGCTGAGGGAGCCAGGCAGCATAGTTCCTGGCACGTTAGGAAAATAAAGTTTCCGTGGAATTTTTTATAGATTAGAACACAAATGACAGCTCTTATTTTTTTTAATGGCTTCTTAGTACTGTATTACTGATGTAATTATTTTGCTCTTCCTTGTTATTTTTGATACAGTCTTTTCTGATTTAAAAACATTTTTGAAATGATAAAGATAAAAACTCTACGGCAACAATTGGAATTATTTTTTGTAACATTTATTTTATAACTTTTTAAAAATATATATTTCATTTTTCCATGTTGGGGCTGATTTTAATATTGTTTTTATTTGTATTGTATTTGCTGTCCCCCAAATGCTGCTGTGAGGGTTGCCATTTGACCAAAATGAAGTAGTTAATTGTATGTTCTTAGGAGATTTGCATAGTGTATTGCTCAGCAGTTTCACTGGGAAGAAGCATTTGGTGTCAGTCCTGTGCTGGCTGCCTCTGTAGGCCATAACAGGTACTATTCAGCCCGTTTTCCTTCTCAGAGTAAAGGTAACACGTTCCAGAGAGTAGCTGCAAACCACAAATTTCTGTCCATTTTGGAACATTCCTTGATAATACCAATAAATTGATTGCCATCAACTAACATACGCCCTCCATGAATGTGCAATTCATGTCTGCTTTCTGTTGGTTTAGGGTTTTTTTCTGGGCAGGCTGTTTTATGGTACAGATTTTGTAGGTATCTTACTGGATTTTTACTGGTTTCTGTCTCTTCCCAGAGTTCTAGGAATTTTCTGCTGGTTTCTGCTAATACAAAGCACACAAATGTGTATTTTCTTAACGTGACGTCACTGAGGGCTGAGTACAATTCAAATGCTAATCTCTAGAAACTAAATCTCACAAAGGAGATGTGTTAACATTTGTCTTTATTCACTATATTTCAATCTTGCTTGACACTTATAACATACTACCTTGTACAAATTTACCCCTTACAGGCAGAGAGCAGCATTTCCTTCACGCATCGTGTTAAGTCTTTTGATCCCATGGAAATGGGAGATGGCTGATTTCTCCGCTTTCTCCCCAATTCCTGTGGTAAATTTCCCTTTCTCGGGGAGAAACTGTGAAGTGAATATATCCAGCAAGGACTAGGTCGGGGATTTCTCCCCCCCCCAGGTGATTTTGTTTTATCCCTTTCCTGGGTGCTGGGAGGTTACTTTGGTGCTCTTCCCTCGCTGTCAGTCTGCCCTGCAAGTGTCACTCATTGCTGAGATCAGGCTTGGCTCTTTTTAGACAAAATACTAGTTCCTTTTTTTTTCCCCATGTTATTATTAGAATGTGTATTTGGATTATGGACCTTATTTAACTGCTTTAAATGTTAAGTCTGTGTTTTGCCTGCTGTTATCCTTGGCTGTTAGGGTTCCATTGACTTCACTGAATTGTGTACTTTTATATCACCAAAGTAGATAAACTCTCTGTTTGCTTTCAATTTGATCCAATCATCTACTGCAATCCTATCCATTTTTCCTCTGGAGAACTCAACTAAGCTGGTAATATTAATACCTTTCTTGACCAGGTATTTGGTACTTTGCAGAGTTGTGTAACCCATTGCATATCCTACACCTCTTTCCCCGAGCCAGAGACCTTCCGAAAAGCAGCTGAAACTGGAGAAGTGTTTGTGATCAATCCAAGCTGAGACCTTTCTCACCACCCTCCCCTGGTCGAACTGGCCAGGCTTGGCCTTGGAGCTTCCAGCTCCTCGTGCCTTTGTTCTCACTTGTCTCTGTAGTATTCTGAAATAACACTTCTGAATTTTTTGGATTCTCGTTCGTTTGGATGGACCCAGTGACTTATTCTTAGGTCTCGTTTTCGATCTCTCAGTCATCTCTCTCTGCAGATGTCGGTGCTTCAGCACTGAGTGAAGTGATGCTTTGCTTTTTATGTATGCAAGCAACACATGGTCTGCAGCCAGCTCCTTCAACTCGCTAAATATTTAAGACAACGTTTAAATGCAAGTTCTTACAGAAAATGCAAATTTATTACTTATTACTTTTCATTTGATTCTCATGATAGGTTTCTGGAGAGTGCTCTGTGGCTTTTTTTTTTTTTTGGTGCTATCACTACTTTCCCTTCATTCTTATGCTGATTTTCTTTCTTTGCTTGAGCCCCATACCACTTGTTATCAGTAGCTACAATTTCCTGCCACCTGTGGTGGAATATATTTCTTCATTATGAGCCGTTTGCTGCTTCCTCAAGTTTTATTTTTGATTAGCTGCTATGGAATTTTTACATGTAATTTACTTGTCCTGCAAATCTTTATCATCTGATAGATATGAAAATTGCTGCTTCTAGTTTATGTTGGCCCAGATCACTTAGTGCCAGTTCCTGGTACCACTGAACTGGTACGAAGTATAGCACAAGAGAATGTGGTGGAAGACTCGGTTTCGTAGGGTTTGTTTTGGTTTGTTTTGGGATTTCCCACAGACACACACTTCCCCTTAAAATGAAAGAGCACTGAAAATCCCAAGGCTCAGTTCAGAGTTACTTATCTGAATTCTGTTGGAATATAGAAGAGATCACAACTTTTTATTCTGAATTTGGTGAACATTTTCTTAATGTCATTTCCAGCAACTTTACATCTCTATTTTTTTTTCATTGTATTTTTAAGGGCCTCTTTAAAAATGAGAATGTAAGCAGAGGTTTACCACTCCCTATTAAACCTTCAGGAAGTGATGTACTGTGAATCCTCCTGCCCAGGTCTGAAGAAAACCATTAATTACACCTATTACTGGCTTTATAAACACAAATACATATCTTGCTGTTGTCCATTAAATGGGCTTTTCCATATGCAGTTTGAAAAACAAAAACAAACCCAAACTTCTTATCCAACAGCTCATCTGTAGTACGTAGTTTCTTCTCTCTGTCCGCATCATCTGGAACAAGGGTAAAAAACGTAGAAATGTTCTAATGTGATAAAAAGTTGTGTATATGAAGGCAAATGTAAATTGCACTGGATTTCAGGCATCGGAAAAGGAACTTGGCAACTGCAGATGTACAGCTTAAAAACTGTAGGAGGGGAGAGAAGAACTGGGTTTGTTTCTCTGTGCTGAGTTCTGTTGGAGCAGCTGGTGTGAGCTCGGGACCAGAGCTGGAGTGGCATTGGAGTAAAGCTGCTGGGAACTCAGCTGCTGCTGCCAGGGAGGCTGCAGGAAAATAACTGCTGGGGAGTACTGCCTGAGAAAAAAATAAAAAAGGCAAAGAAGAATTTTCTATATTCTTTACTGATATTTTTATCTTTACTCTTTCTAGTCAAACCTAGCCCCTGGAATATAAATTGCAACTTGAAGGGAGACGAATCCATGTTAGTCTTTATAAACTGGTTGCATTAGGCAAATTTTTTCTATTTTTTGCCAAACCTCCTCTCTGAGGAATTCTTCCTCTCTCCATCACCCCGCAGGTCCCAGAGTAATGGGCACAGCCTTGCTGGACTCACCAGTGACTCACCACTGTGAATGTCTCTGGCAGTCTTGCCTGAGAAACTGCACTGAAATGGAGAAGGAATTTGTGCCCAATAGTCATAAACAGAGCTTGTAACACCTAAACTCTTCTTTTTCCTCCCTTTTCTTTACAGAGGGTCTGCATTTCTACCTGTCGGGGTGCTGTATGGATGAGAGGAAATGAAGATAAAGCACAGACTTTATCTGTGGTGGGTGGTGCCGAATCTCAGTTTTCCCATAAGCTTTCTTTCAAATCCCATGAAGAAGTATTCCTGAAAATTACTGCAGGCAAACAGTTACATATGTTTTCTGATAAGGGCTGGTAGCAGATCCTTTCTTTATGGAAAGAGTTTTAGTAACAACGTAACTTCTTGTTTCTGTAACTTCTTCATGAGAGACTATCTGGGTCAGAATTTCCCTGAAACAGAGTTGGTGATAATCAGAATAATTTGTAGTCATCAGAGAACCACTGAATTTTGAAGAGAGATTGACAGAGTGGTGTATTTTGGAAGTTAGTGGGGGTGCCTTTTGTGAACAGATAAATTGTTGAAAAATCTGGTAAATGGGCAGTCAGGGAGATCATTGCAGAGGAAAGGGATGCTCCTGTGAGACTCCAATAGTGAGGTTCCTTCGATGGCATTGTGAAAGAAAGAAAAGAAAAAGGAAAAAAACACAACAACAACAAAAAAATCACCCCCCCCCCAAAAAAAAACCAAACCCACCTGATGCAATCAAAGTAGAGCCAGCACATTTGTTTTAGTATTTTGGAATAGAATTAGGGGATAGCAAATTGGGATTTGCAAAGGCTAAAGTGGAAGAGATTGCAATAGTTAAGGCATGAGATTATTAAGGATCAGAGAATTTTCTCTCTTGCCTTTGTGGAATTTGAATGAATTTTGACAAAAGACGCAGTAGAAAAAAGAGAAATTAAAATAAAAGGAAAAAGCTGGAGAAAACCTGAAAAAAAATATTTCTATTGTGATGTGTCTGTGAAAGAAAAATGGCAGAAACAGAAAATCCCCCAAAATCATCCTAAGCACTTTGAATATTGAGAACATAAAATAAACTTTAAAATGTAGGTGGTTTTTTTTGCATATACATGTGTATTGAATACACATGGGTGCTTGTGTGCCTGTTAATATATACATTATTACAGTTCATCACCAGCCAAGGTATAGCAAGTTTTAAAATTTATGAAAAGCTTCAGTTTTTTCCATCTGGAATCTCATTTTAATCCTTTGATTTTTGCTGTATGAGTCTATGCCCTTGTGATGGTGTTTCATTTTTTTCCATAACAAGGATTTTATTAGTTCTGTAGTCAAATTCGAGTAAACATAGGTGTAATATTCATACTATAATTTAAAAAGCATCATTTAGATATTTTTCTTACTTTGCATTGCCACGTTGCGTTTTGCTAAGGAAATGCTTACTCTTATTAAAAGCCATTTTCAAATTTTCGGCAATGGTGGTTCCATCCTTATCTGTTACAAGAAGTTGGAAACTGGTATGAATGATTCATTTTGAACAGCTATTTTGGTGGCGCACGCATCAGCTCAGATACGACTTTACATAAAATGGCTGGGAAAATGCTAGTTTATATACCTCCTCCACCTATCTATTTAAATGAAAATCCATAAAACTTGTACAGGAGAGTGTCATTTGGATTTATTTGGAAAGAACATACTTTAAAAATATAGTAGGGAAGAACAAGGGAAGGGACTCAGGAATGGTGAATGGTGCTCAGCAAAGTGTGAAATGGAGGAAATTCTGTGGGCAGTATCAAAACTCACCCTTGGCTTCAGGCCACAGATGTTTGCAGTGCCTGAAGATAAAATGATCCAAACCAGCTAAAATAAAATTAGAACTGCAGCAAGGCAAAAGATAAGATCTGCATATGTTCTCACACATTGAATCAGAAGTAACTGCTCTCAAAAATGCTTTTTTGGTTGGGTTTGTTAGTTGGTTTTTTTCCACTAGTTTGGAAGGATGGAAAAGAAAAAGAGAGGATGGGACCTTCATTAGGGTTCTTGGGGGAGGCCTGGAGGGGTTGGTGTTTCTGGGAAAAAGATAATCAGAGAAGTTAACTTTCCAGTCCGTGAAGTTACACTTTTTATAAAATGGGGTTTTTGAAAAAATGTAAATTCTTTGCATTGGTGAACAGCTGTGTTATTTTTATTGCCTTGGGGGTACTTGCTTGAAGTTGCTGCTTGTCTGTTGTGTGGTGTGTAAAACTCAACATTATGAGGAAAAGAAAATACTATGATGATAATATGACAGCTTTTTTAATGTATAGAAGCAAAATTCTAAAACTACAATGCACTTTTCCTCATATATTGAAAAAAGTTTGCCACGACTTTGAATGAACAGTAAATGAATTGAATGAAACTTCTGCTCTGATGGGTTTGGTCCCTCACTGATTATGGAGAAACAATCCAAATTTCTCAATACAGGAAGAAGTCATAATAAAAATACACTTAACAATCAGTTTATCTTTTTCACTCAGACTGTGAATAATATAATTTTAAGGGGTTTGTTTAATCTGTTTACAACATTATTTTGTTGTTTGTTTATGGGCTGTAGATGTATATTAATTTAGGCAAGTGTCCTAGTGAAGTTAAGGACATGGTAGACTTGCACAGTTTGACCAGTCAGTTATGAATATTCGCTTTTTTGTGAGCAGATGGTAGTTCCAAGCCTGTGCAGAAATATTGTCATAAGTATTTCCTTTAGTATGTCTTATGTTCTAGTTCTTTTCACAGCTCTCCTTCCATTCAGGACATGTTTGTTGTAGGAAATATGTGTTCTGACAAAATATTTAAAGGTGAACAAAGAGAGAGGGTGCTCAGGGAAAGGAATAGTGTTTTCTTCTTCATACTGTGAAAATGACTGATATACTTGGTGTGCTCCTCTGTTTTGAATGATGAACCATCATGAAATAGTTTGGATTTAGAGAAAATAACTTTTTGTGTCTTTACTGCGCTTTCTCATCTTACAATTTCAGTGTATTTGATTCCTTAATTTATATTACCACTTAAAAAACAACAACAAAAAAAAAGCCTGATAGATTATCTTAAAAAAAGTGAAATCCTCTGTTTATTAGTGGAGCAGTATGTAAAAGAAAGGCACCTCAACCAAATTTGAAGTCAAGTACCATGATTTCTTATAGTGCAGGTGGAAGTAGAGACACTGGTGAAGGGTAAGAGAGAGCAGCAGCATTTCCCTAAGGTTGGTCTGTAAAAATTTCGGGTGGACAAATATTCAGGTTTGCTAGGTGGAAAGTAGGAACTGGTGTCCTTTGTTCTCATGAGTTGCTCATACTTAAGTAATACATTGCCCTAAGATAGAGATTTTTCTCCTAATAATGCTTTCATTAATTGAAGGAAGCCTTACCAGTAATTTTACAGTGCCAGTCCTGTGAAGTTCTAAGGCAATGTTGTGATTCACAATTCATTAAACATCACACCTGTTAATTCCTTATCAAATTGAGCAAATGAATTTGAAGAAAAAAGACTCTGCCATGAGATCTCAATGTTTCTTTCCATGTCAAGTATATTCACTAGGATTATTCTGCTATTTTTCTACATTTAATTGTTTTTTCAATGAACTTACAAGGTTCTGTTGTAAATTAGGCTGTAAATTGTTCAGTGCAGGAGCTGTGTTGGTGCTTGAATTTTGATAGACAAGACATGATTGGCCACAATACTTTCTGTAGATTCTGAGTAGTATTTCAGTCCAGGATTTAATGGTTCATTCTAATTGATCTTAAAATTTTCATTTTAATCTTTTTTTCTAAAGTACTCTTTGAGCCCATATTTAGAAAGAAAAGGGAATTCTCCTAGAAGACATTCTTAATACTATATGCAAACTGTCTTACGGGGCAATTCCTATTGCAAAATGACCTATATCTTTACTGCAACTGATTTGAAAGAGCAAAAGGTCAAAAATCTCCTCATGTGTTTTTGAAATCTGCGTGTCAACACAGTGCAGTTCAGAAGGGCTGTTGAAACTCTGTGGAAATTGCATTTCTCTTTAGATTTGAATTTTATACCTGGAAAGAATTAGGAAATTAATTTCAGCTGATGGCCAGAGGGCAAAACAGAAAATAATTTTAGAATGGAAGATGTATATCAGAAAAGAAATGCGGCAAGAGGAAGCATTTATGTAGTTTTGTTGTCTTATGTGAGTGATGTAGAAAGAAAATGTAGAAAATTTCTTTCTATCTGCTAGGCCAAACTCCATATTTTATTTGCTGTTAGTTGGTTAGTGCAATATCATTTTGACCTGTTCCCCACTGAAAAGATATCTGGTGAAGCAGAGTATCATCTAAACAGAAATACAGTTTCCTAGAAAGCGATATTTAGCTGTTGATTTATTTACTTCTTCTGTCTTTCCATCACCTATTCTTTTTCCAGAGCTGCTCTCTGTTGATAGTGACCTTGCAAGATGACAAATTAATTTCAGTGTTTGGGAGTTTGCGCAGCTGCTGCTCAGTCCGTCCCCTTTAACTTTCAAGAACCCAAACTCAAATGCAGGAGAAGCTTTAAAAGCTCATCCATCTTTTTCCTGCTCTCTGCTTTGAGTAGCTCTTATGTTCCTCCTGTCATCTGAGAGTACTTCTGCCTCAAATCTCTTCAGTGGCAAAGCAAAGCAGATTTCCCAGGAAGACTATGATGCCTGGCTGTGAGATACACCCCAAATCTGTCCAGAATTCTCAGTAGCCCCAGTGAGTCAGTCATAACACCTGACTACAATGTCCAAATGTCCACTTCTTGCTGTGGACATCGTGTGTATGTGCCCCATACAAAGAGCCCCGGGGCCGGGAGAGTTTGGGTCTGTGTGGGTCCTGTTGGAAATGCAGTTTGGCTGCTGTATCCAGGGAATTTAGTAGCTGCTCTTAGAAAAGCTCCATCCCAAAGATGGAGGTAATAGCTGAACTGCTAAACAGCTGAGATTTGTAAACACTGGTGTGACATTTCTTTGCGGTTTTGGTTTTTTTGCTTTGCTGTCATTGGTGTTAATGTAGTGATTTGAAAATAGGAATTTTGAAATAGGAACCTTTTTAAGTTTTGCAGCAGCAAAAACTTACCTTGTTGTAAACCATTGTAGATCTTGCAACTGAGCTGGTTGGTTTTTGGTTTTGTTTTTGTTTTTTTTTTACACTGGTCTAAACAGTGCTAATAAATACATGGTACAAAAGGAGGGGAATATTAACAGCTCATATTTTCATTAATAGTTGAGGCATCCCAATATAAGTTTTATTTGCTGTTGTTGGAAAAATTATTAAAATCCCTGTGAGAACTAACTAGAAAAAGAGGCTGTAACTTCTGGGAGGTATGGAAAATTCACTTTTCAGCACTTCTTCAACCCATATAGTTCCCTGAGAAAAAGTGATTTATGTTTGATTTTGCACAGCAAACATGCACTACATATAGATATTCTCCACTGGGACATTACAGCTGAGTTGAATAGCTTGAAATTAGAGAAACTCTGCAGGCAGTGAGGTATCATTATTGATAGAATAATTACATTGGTGTAGAAGGGAATTATTTACCTTGAGCAATGTCGTGTTTGCAAGGTTTGGTGGGGCTGACACAGGCTGATGTAAGATCAGATGGTCTTTCTGGTGTCACCTTCTCTCGTGGTGGTGGTCCCAACCCTGCCTTGCGCTCTTGAGCTCAGCTTTGAGCCCATCCAAGCTTCAGTTGTGAGGAAGCCACAGCTTCAGTGCCTGAAGTTTCATTCCTCAAGAGCTGCCTCTCCAAACGTAACCAAATTGGCTACTGATCCTATTTTTTTTAACAGAACTACTTATATAGTAGATGTACTCCATTCTGTCCTGGGACAGCAAACATACCACAGCATTGCATGTGATTTTAAATTGTAAATGATCAAATTTTGAAATTTCATTTATAATTTTGATAAATGAAAAGATTCATTTATTTATGAATCGTTTGTGATTAATGCACTTTCAACTACATTTGGATTAAAAGGAAAAGGTTCAGTTCTGCACACCTCCTCTCATAGGTGGTGGTTTTTTTTCAAGAGAAATCAGTATTGCAGAAAGCAAAATCAAAAATTCTGAGTCTTTGTAAGTCTGCTTGGAACCTACATCCAAGCAGAAAAATTAAAGGAAACAAAAATTCATGCAGTTCTATCATGAGATTGTTGTTGTGTAACGGAGCAGTGTGACTCTCACAAAGGCATTAACCTGGAGGATGAGGTTTATTTGTCACTTTCTGAATGAGAAATCTGGAGAAATTTCACGAACATGAACAAATACATGGCTCTACGTGCAATAATTGTGCAGAGGTTAACTTTGTGATTCTTACCATGCCTCATCTAATATGATAATTACTTTTGGCACCTTTGTGTCTAGGCCTAATTCATCTTGCAAAGATAGAGGTAATAATTTACCACTTAACCTCATTCCTCGTTCTTCATGTGCCAAATAACACAATAGTGCAATAAAAACTTAGACATGCAAGTTGGGGGTAAAAAAAGGAGGCCAATATCTCGTGCAAAAGCAATATTTGAACAATAAAATAGGCAGGATCAGAGGGAAATTTCAAAACAAGTTGTGCTCTAGCAAAAAGGCTTGCCTTAGTATTTTTACGTGATAAACTGAGATTTGCTGTAGTAAAACGTGTACAATTCTGCAGCAAACATTTGTGGATTTCCAAAGAGGCCATGGTTCAGGCAGTATTGCTGTGCCATTAGTGGCAGTTTATGGTAGGCTGTATAAAGTTGTGTGTTCCTAGTTAATTTTTAGTTTTGTGCTATTGCTCAGGCAGACTGTGTGCAAATATGCCTTGTTCCAGGCGAAAAAAATCCCAACACCCCTGACAGGTTTTAATGTATTTCACAAGTTAGTCCAGATAAAGAGGAGAGCATTTCAGAATTACCAAGGTGGAAGAGACTCCAATTGCTCCTTGGCATCTGAAGAGGAGAGCTAAAATGCAGTCAATAGTGTTGATGCTTCCTCCATTAACTCATGTGTATGAGTTATGTTTAGAGCTGAATACTTGTTTGTATGTAAATAAAGCTATTGCAGCTTTTCTTCCCCCTGTAAGGACAGTTTGAGCTTAATTATGTAGCAGCAATATGTGTGGGGAGCTGGGGAAGGTTCATCTCCTGATTCATTGGAATTTGCTTCCCCTGTGCTCCTTGCCACAATTCATTGAGGTTTGGTTGGGTTTTGCTTTTTCTGTCTGCATGGAAGAATGTGCATTCATTCTTTCTGTTTTTAATTTAAGAGCTGACATTTTCAGTCGAAGAAGGGTGAACTGCACCTTTTCTGCTCTCTGGTCACCCATGTGGGATGATATACTACTGTCATTTCTCACTCTGGATGTTTCCAGAGTGTAGAATCACTTTAGAGTTAATCATATTGTGGCTTTCTTACAGTGTGATGGAATAAAAATCATGAATTAATCGCTTCAGTGGACCTTCACTCCTCTTACAGCGAAGTTTCACTATACTGTAAATGCTTGGTATTGTGTCAGTTCCCTAGAAGTAGTCATTATCACCTACACACTTGGTGTCAAGTGCTGCTTTCTGAAGAGATTAGTACCTTTTCCTCCTCCTCCTCCTTCTTCTCCTCCTCCCCACGCTTGTTCAGCTAAGTAGAAGAAAATCCAAATTACCACAACCATACGGAATGGAAGACGGAAAAATAATGCCCGTGGTTTAGTCGCTGTTTCAAGGAAAGGAAAGAGATACAGGATTTTATTCCCCTTCAGAGGCGCTTTAATGCTGAGCTCATTCCACCCGAGGGCAGGAGGTTTCAGTGGCAGAGCAGAGCACTGTGGCCTTTGGTCTTCCCAGCCCTGGCTCCACACTCCGGAGTCGTTAATCGAGGAAATGGGGGTTCCAAGCCACACACTGTAAAAGGATAACATGGGTGTTTGCTTTCTCTATAATATGCAGGGGGGAATTAAAACTGCAGTCAAAGTAACAATAAAGCTGAATCCAAATCCCAGGGGACCTTGAACTAGAAAACAATTTTCTCTTTTTTTCTTTTTTCTTTTTCTTTGTTGCTTCCGTAATATACCTGTGCCTGTGAGAAGATGTGACTAATTGGACTCTTATCAGTTATTTGGCAGTCACCTGGCAACAACCACTTGCACCTCTTTAATAAGTGCATGAATTTGTTGTCTTTTACCAGGAAGGACTTAACAAAAAGAAAGAACAGTGCAGAGATTAACTGGGGGAAGAAAAATGGAAACAAAAATGGGATTTACTTTTCCCCCCAATTGAAACCTCATTCACTTGGGCAGGTCCTGTGCACCCATTGAGGAACCCCAGACAAGAAAGAAGAATGGTATCAAAAAGGAAAAAGTTATAAAACTGTCCCAAGCAGCCCACACTTGCATCAACAATGCCTGTTTCTGCAGAACAGAAAGAGTAGCAGCGTTCTCTGATTTCAATTGTATTTACAAAGGTGAGAGACAACAGAACAAGCTGGTAAGAAATAGGAAATGCTGCCACGTTGGAAAGATGGAGGAGGGACATTTTCCTCCCCATCTCTTAATTATTTTTTTTTAATTTCCAGTCATGCCAGATAAGCACAAGATCTGGCTGATTCTGCTGAAATCTGCACCAAAACTGTTCTAAAGCTTTTACATTTTCTTTTGCTTCCTGTTTAGCATTCCTTTGAAACAAATGACTGAGATTAAAATTCCTTGCTTCTGTCTTTTTCTGCCTTCAAGGAACCTCACGCAGGCAGAAGCATAAGATTTTATGTTTGGATAGTCATCTTAATAAATAAGAGGCTGTGTACCTCAAGATTTAAATTCTGTAGGGAGGTTAGGATGACACCAGCAGCCTGGGCAGTGGCATTTCAGCGTGTTCTATGGAATTTTCATTTCAGAACGTTTAATAGGTCTGTTCTGCTCTTTTCTGGAGGAGTTTTATGTTTTTGGAGCAGAGGTTTCTAAATGGTGGCACTAATGTCACTAGTGGCACACTTCAAAGTGGTGTGTGGAAATGGCAGCTCCCAGTTCTGTCTGCACAAATTAAATGCCCTTATAGAGGCTGTTCCTCTGCTTGGTGGACTGGCCTGATTTGCTGCTTTCTCTGCAACCTGATGGCAATGTTCCTCACTACCATCCTGCACAGGACCTTGAGAGTTAGAAGGTCAACGGTTGTCGTTGGTCATGGGCAGCTCTTCTGTGCCCAAGAGGGGTGTTGCACTGGGATTCTGGCTTTGGGAAACCATTCCAGAGGTGTAGAGGGTGAGGTCCTACCGCCACCATTAGTGCACAACTGAAGTAAGTTTGGTATTCCTGCCCTCCAGAAGGCAGGGCTATTAGTGTCACCAATGCTTTTCATATTTGAATAGTGGTTTTAGAAATCCACAACGATTTATTGTCATTTAGACAATTATTCTCTGACCTGATGACCCCTCCTCACCAGGGAAGGGGAATCAGGGAAAAAAATAAAGGAACCAGGGGGTTGTAATAGAAACAAATTTAATAGAAGAAGACCAAATAATTAACATTAACGATACTAAAGAACTAATATTAATCCTGATATCAACATACACCAGGACTATACTCAGCTCTTTCTGTCACAGGAAGCTGGGCACTCCCAGCAGGGGACAGCAAATGTGGGACACTGTGAGCACAGTGGCTTTGGGAGGAAAGGAAGGGCTCAGGGCTCCAGTACAGGGGCAGAGAGTTTTCAGGATCACAGCCATTAAGGGAGAGAGAACTCCTCAGCAAACTTTCTAATTTATATGGAATATAAATTTATGGTAGGAAGTAACCCTGTTGGCAGCTTGAGTCAAGTGCCCAGGTCTCACTCATTCTCATCCCAGCTCCTGGCAAGCTCAGTAACACTGAAACCCTGAATCCCACATACTGTAGCTGGCTATAAAGTAAATATTTTCACCAATTCAGACACTAGAGTCCTCGAAAAGTGCAGTTTTCCCAAGCATTGGAAGAGAAATTGCTACCGTGTCACTCAAACCAGGACATAGACATACAGATAAAACAAACTCTTCAGCTCAGAGCTTGTCACCAGGAGCTCATAGAAGACAGAATTATGAAAAGTGGTATTAGGAAAAAACCCAACCCTAATACTGGAGGGTTTTACAGAGTTCCAAAAGCACTCTGTGTGTGTGAGGATTTGGGGAGATGCTCTCTGTTGCTCAACATGTGCAGAAACTACATTCACTTAACAGAAAAATTGTGTGCGTTCTGCAGAGTTGTTTCATTGTTGTTTTTGGGGTTTTTTGATGTTTTTTTTTTTAAGAGAAATCTAAATAAAGAATTACAATTCAGTGTTATATCTAAAAAGATCCAGAAATGAAATTAAATTAATAGTAGTAATCTTGACATAAGGAGCAAAGAATATGGGATGTGGAAGGTAAACAAGACTAATAGGATTTGTGATGAGGTCAGACAGAAGAGCTTGGGCTATAGCTGGGGCTGGGCTTCCTTCAGACCTCAGTCTCATATTGACTTTCACACATGATGCATTTATGTTCTGAGAATTGTCAAGAATGTATTTAGGTTAAAAATTGGGATAAAGTCCCCTTGAACAGTTTTGAGGTTTTTCTCATCTGTGAAAATAAGAGAAATTGTTTGGTGTTTTTAAGAACTCACTGAAAAAAAGTTTGTGGTCCTTCTGAGCTCTTACTGGTTATATTCAGTAAAGCATGGAAGAGGAGTTTACAAATTTTGCAGCAATGCAATAGAGTGCACTAAAAATCTTCAATGGTTTCACTACTTAATAGTTCTTTTATATTTATGCTGTAGATTATATCTGTCCATGAAAGACCTTCAATACTGAAAGATTATCTGAGTATTTAGCACTCTTCTATTTGTCCTCACTGTATGTTTGGGAGATGATCTGTCATGTATATAGAGAGGAAACGGACACGGTGAAATTAAATCACTTGGTCAAGGTTACAGGGAGAATTTGTGATTGGTGTTGAAATTAAATCTAGATCTTCCTAGCCCTCAGCTAATACTGTTGCAGCAGGGTCATCCTTCTGTGTAGAGATCTCCTCTTTCATCAGAGGCTTCTTTGTGGCTTTGGCTAAGTTTCCTGCAGACACACGCTGACTGTGATACCCAATTTGGGAAGATTTCATTGAAAAGCTATTAAAAAAGCTGCCCCTCTCTCCCCACCCCAACTGTTGAGCCATACGAATCCCTACTTCATGAAATGCTGTGAAGAATTTAGAGTTGTGCAAGTGTGACTTTGGAGCTCCAAAGAGCTTCAATTAATGTCTTAGCTGTTTGGAGAAAAAGTGCTTTATTTGAGGTAGTATTTTGAAAAAGTATCTTGAATGTAGTTTCGGTAAGAGGAGTAGAAGTGAGCTCAGAATTGGAGGTGGTGTCCTGGCCACAAACCTTGGTGGCAGGTGGTTGCTGCTGAAGGTGCAAGCAGAGGGGTCATTGGATGGGTGAGGACGTGCCTGCATTGCTTTTGGATAGAACTATCAAACCTGGTTTTAAGTATCTCGCTTCAATACTGATAATATAATTGGGACAGCATGGAGCTCAGTACAGACTAATTGCTCAGTACTTCACTCAAGTATTTTTCAGGATGATATAACTGAACATAAGCTGTGCTAGCTTTGATTCTTTTATAGCTAAATATACATCTCTGTAGTCTTCTTGAGCTTGAGCTGATTGTGTGGTGATGAAGAGAGAGGCAACGTTTTATGTAAGGTGTGTGTAGGAGATCTGAGAGAGATCTCCACAGGGATCATATTAGAGCTTATAAATGTGGAAGGGGTTATTTACAGGTGAAATGCAGAGTGAGAGAGGAAGGGAGTAAAGGATATGAATCTCACTGTTCTATCTAGAGAAATGCTGAGTATCACACCATTTGCTCAGTATAAGCCAAAATTGATGCCTGATTTCATGAGGTACCAAATTTACAAGAGATCGTCTATTAGTTTGAAAATCAAGAGTGAGATTAGTCAGAAGCCTTGCTGCTTTATCTTCTTAACAACTTGAGGTCCTAAGCCTTTAAAAAAAAAAAAGTCCAAGCAGCTTATTAAAGTTATCACTAAATCTTTGTAAAACTGTATTACTGAAGCTTGACTTGATGCTGGTTTTTGCACATCCAATGTATTCCTCTTGCTGCATGCTGAGTGGGCAAGTGCTGTGCAACTCACAGGTTGTTTTTAATATAATTCCTTGGATGGGTTCTGTAAGGGATGGGAAAAGCGAAGTGCCAAGTGCCTGTTCTGCGTTTCCTTGTACTGGTTATGTGTTCCTTTTGTTAAGATTGAAATCACTAATGAACTCTTCTCACGTTGATGCTGCAAACACACATAGCGTATTTTACTGACGTAACTCCGTGGCAATCACTTTCTCTATTCATATTGCCCAAATAAATCGTATGTTTAAGTTTTCTGATGAAACAGGAGAAAAGAAACCAGATTTTTCTACAAGTAAAGTAATTGTGGTCTTTAGAGACTGTGATTTCAGGATGTCTGTCCTTTGTTTGTGCTGATTATTATTTTTACCTTCAGGAAAACATAGGATCCAAAACTTATGTAAATTAAATATCCTGGTGTAGAGTCGTATTTTCTGGCTGTTATATCTCTGGTTCGTATGATTCATGCTTTTCCACTGGATTCCTTAAATACCCTATTGAAGGATTTCAGGTGGTTTCCAACACTGCCCTCCATAAACCATGATCATCCTTTTCTGGCTCTTCTTTTGTAAGAGGGAGGTAGACCCTGCTTCAATCTGGAAATGGACAGAACAGAAGCAGTGGTACTTTGGGTGTAAACAGTAGAAAAAGACAGTAACAGTTTTTGTGCCATACTATCTGGCTATCTGGGAATGAAAGGTAAATTTTGTTATTATTGATGGAAAAGAGATGACTGTTTACAGTAGCTCTACACATTTGTGTCTGACTTTTTTGTTGTTGGTTGGTTGGGTTTTTTTTAGCAATGTCATTTATTTTAAACTGTCACAATATATTTTACAACATTTGGAAAAGTTTCTTATGCACACAGTTTAAAGCTGGTGTCTAGTTTTATTAGTCAGTTCCATAACACTAACTAGAAATTATATTTGATGATAGGGTTCTGAAAGTGTGAAACTTAAATGCAAGCAGGTGCTCTACCTTCTAGTCTCTTTCATCAGTTTCTTTACAAATACCTTCTTTCGCTCATTGAAATAATATGCTCTAAAGAAATTAACTTATTCTGATTCTTAATGTGATAGACTTTATTTCTGTATAATTATATTTTTTTTTAGCTTGAACAGTGAAAAAGTATATGATGTAAAATGAAGTTCTGTTTTCGGAAGCGTCAGATTTTTTTTGAGATCTTGCAGGGAGGAGGAAGAGGAAAGAGAGCTGTCACAAAGCTGCTTTCCCATGTCTCTTAAAGGTTAGACCCAGGAAACATTCTATTTAATTTCCTTAGTACCAAATCTCTCTCGTAGCTGCACACTTTTCCCTGAAAACAGTTCTGGGCTCTCTGGGTGCTTTGCTTTCTGTCGGTGGCGTTACTGAGAGGGCGGCTACAAACCTGCTCAGTCTTTCGCACGTGCACAAGACACTTATTTAGCTATAAAAAGGTCTTTCTGGCAGCAAAGGGATACCATTTTCTCTTAGGACAAATTCCCCTAGAGAACTACAGACTTACTATTCACTTTAGGATCCTGGATGTTTATTAGTATAAATAACAGGTCGAACTGTGGTCTTGTACAGCATCGTGCAACGCTGTTGTTAATTTTTTTTTCCAGTTAAGCCTGTGAACGTACACTCTGTTTTCTTCAGAACAAGTGAAATTGCTGTTGGGAACTGAAGGTGTTGTCACTTGCTTTGCTGAGTAGTGAATGGAAGAGGGATCAGGTTGCTGGAGAGCGACCTCTTGGGCAGCTCTAAGACAATTTGGAGTTTTTGAAGGCAGGTTCCGTGGAGTCAGCTAAATCACAGCGACCAAATGCCTGAGCAAATGAATGCAAACACTTCAGGTGGCACTGTGGATGGCTGCCAGCGTTGAGTACACCAAGTGTCGTGTGTGATCATTAATTAAGGAGGACCCCAGGATTTCCATAAAACAGGAAAAATCAAAGGCTAACAGCTTATGTAAAATGTTTCTTTGAGAAACTGGTGCCTTTTTTAAAGGGTATTTGAGCTTAGCATTCAGGTGTTTCTTCAGAGAATTAATTACTTGAAAGTCAGTGCTAGTATCTGTCATCTCTGTGGTTTACTGAAGCTTGTATTTGAGTCTTGTCTTCCCATTCACAGAAGTTATATTTACAAAAATTCCAGTGTTTAAAAAGTGGGAAATACAGAATTCTGAATTATGTTTCATTTTATATCATATTATTTTATCTCTTACACATATTAATGATCTTCCGCTGTTGGTCCTGAGATAAAATTAATGAAATGGCAAGAGGAAAAAAAACCTCAGTGGGATTTAATTTTACAAATAATATGCTGAGGGTTCTCATCACTACTTTATCTAAATATAATGCTGTGAGCATCTCTGTTGCTTGTGAATAAGATGATGTTTGGAAGCTACAGCAGCTCTCAGGAAACCTAATTTTCCTCTCCACAAATCGAAGTTAGGAGTACTAAATATAATTAATATGGAGTATCTGTGTTTAACTGTTTTATGGTATGTAAGCATAGAACATCTAGATGTCTTTAGTGAACTAAGCTGAGGACACAATGCAGGACTGCAAAATTTATTTTTATCCTCAAGGTCAACTAACATCTTTGAACACTGACATCAGTCTTCAAGAAATATAGGTCTTAATCCTAACCATGAATGTAATTGTGTAGTTTCACTGTATACAATTTTATATAAAAATATATGTAAGCACATATGCGTTACTTATTATGTTCTTTTTCTTGAGCTTTTGAAAATAACTCTATCAGCTGTATATTTTTAGAGACGGGAATGTCTGACTCAGATAACAAAACAGCAAGATGTGTGACAAAAGGTACGCAGTTCATCTTTGTAGGACAATGCTGTATTAAAAAAGAGTGACTATTTGTATGCAGGAATTAATACGGAATCCATCCAAATATATGAATTTCAAAGTAGTAATGCTATTTCAAGTGGAATTTTAGTAGCAGTTGCTTATATGATGGTGCTGGACGCTTTCAAAATTATTAAGCTGAAATGGCTGATAAATGCTTAATGATCTTAAATTATCAGCCCATGCATAAACCACCTTCTCACAGTTTAAAGAAGAGAAAAGAGTTATGCTTTCCTGACTTTGACTGCTTTACAAGTGCTTCAGATTTTTTCCTCTCTTGTTTGCTTTTTGGGGAGGATTTAAATAATTTTTGCCTATTTCTTTTCTTAACTTTCCAATAAGGCTCTTGTATTTACTTAATAATAATGTATCTACTTTTTTTTTTTCCCTTAATTTTTGCCCATTCTGTATATGTTTATGGAGATTTAGACGTTAGCATGATCCTCATGTATTCATCAGGAAAGGGCATAACTAGAGAACAAGGAGTATGGTAGTTTATGCCAGCCTCAGTTAGGCAGAGGCTGTTGGAGTTTTATCACTGTGATCTGCAGTTTTATTCCTGGATGTTAAGGCATCCAACAGATTTATCTGGGGCAAAAACCTTGCTAAGAGCTCATGTCTCTGAATTGGCTCTGGAAAAAGGTGATGGTGATGTTAATCATCAAAATGGACAAGTTCTGGATGGGGCTTTGAGTTCTGGGCTCCCAAATTTGCCTGCTGGTCCTGGAACACTTCCCTGTGGGCTCTGTAGCCTTCTGAAGGGGAATTTGCCTCTGTGATGTGAGTGACAAATAACCCACACTGAAAAAGGTCATTATAATTTCCCCCCCTGCAAATTATGAGTCTTGTTCTTTGTGCTTAAAACTAGTTGTCGTTTTCTTCCTCCATTGCGAGTATATTCCTAGTTTGTGAGCGTTGTTAGGGTTTTTTGAGTGAATAAAAAAATGATAATCTGCATCTAAGAAAAGGTAGTTAAAAATCCAGTGAACCAGTCATTCAAATTTCATAGTCTGTGCTCTCTGGTAGGTTAAACCTAAGTGTCATCCACTGTGACTTACCACAAGTAATAACAGTGTTTTGGGTTCTTGGTCTTTAGTTCTTGCATTGACCGTCCATTTTACAGCATCCCTGGGTGGCAGAGGAGGTGCTGCCATGCATTGTTTGCCTATAAATCCTTTCTGGACCCATTTCTGACCAAACACAAGGTTAAGATTTTATTTAACTCTTTCTGAAGGAATAGAACTTTCCTGTTAGTGAGGAATGTAGTTATCTGCAGCGCACGAATGTTTCTGGTGAAAGATTATGATAATAATGCATAGGTTGAAGGATTATGTCACTCAGGAAAATACTAGAAAATATTTCCATTAAGTCACATTGCTGGTTTGACAGACATCATTTAAATCCTCACTCAAGACCTTGTTCAGTTCTGCTTCCTCTTGCTACCTTGTAGGTAATATCCTTCACAAAATGTTGAAGACAACAACATTTATATGGTACAACGCAGATATTTGTCAGGTCAGCAAGATCAAAAAGTGATGTGTCTAGGGTCTGGAGTAAATGAATGTCAAGATGTGTTTATTCTGGAATGCTCAATGTCTTTGAAAACAAGAGGCACACACGAAAGAAATGGGTTTGGATGTGTGGTTCTTCTGGACTAAGTATTGTGGAGTTTTTCTCCAGTAACATTTTTCATTTGCATGTAGAATTCTTCTGCACTAGAAAGTCTCCTTTATTCTCCGAACACCAAAACATTTATGTTTTGACAAGCCCCTACTCTCAGTTGCTTCAAAAAGTTCTGAAATTCTGGCAAAATTGTCACAACTATGGTTTCATAGTCCTAAATCTGGGATTTGGACTTATAGTTCAGTCCAGAAGCCAAGCATGATGCCCAACTAATCTTCACTTACAGTGTATTTTTATTTCATATACTGTGTATATTTGTCACAATAACATTTGGGTCTGATATTTAGTTTAATAATGTTGTCCTGGTTTTAGCGGGGATAGAGTTAATTTTTTTTCTAGTGGTTGCTGTGTTTCAGATTTGGTATGAAAGGAATGGGGATAATGCATATTGCTTTAGGTGTTGCCAGGTGATGTTTATATTAGTCAAGGACAATTTCAGCTTCCCACAGAAGCTGAGAGGGAGCATAAACAGAATAATCTGGGCAACGGAATATTCTGTACCATAGACATCATGCTCAGTATATAAATGGGGGTTGGCTGGAGGGCGGGAATCCACAATCTCTGCTTGGGAGGGGCTGGGCAATCACTGGGTGGTGAGAGTAATTTGTATTACTTTGTCTTGTGTATTCTTTTACTATGATTATTATTGTTGTTACTGTTATTTTCCTTTTCTGTTACTGTTAAACTCTATTTATCTCAACCAACAAGTCTTTTTTCCCTTTCCCCTCCCTTTTGTGGACAGAAGAGGAGAACTGAGTGAGCGGCTGCATGGTCATAGCTCCTGGCTGGGGTTAAACTGCGACAAATGTGAATGAATATTTTTGTATAAATTACATGCTATATTTATAAATAAGTATTAATGATCACAGTGTCTATAGTGATAATTCTTTAAGCTTTCATATTGTAAAATTCTGAAAAGAAATCCCTTTGCAAAAGAATTTAAACACTTATTTCAAACCTATATGTAATTGTGGCTACAAATTGTGCATACAATGAGTTCTCAGAGTATTTATAGGTAAAAGCCACAAAGAGACTTCAAGATAATTTCAGATCAGGTTTGACTCTGTAGTTGTTTAAACTCCTGGAATGGCTTTTGTGAGGGGTATTCCCAGGTGTTCCAGTGGACGTGAAAGGACCGATCTATTGAAGTTAACACTTTGGGGGGGTTGGGGTGGTTTTTTTGTGTAGCGGGGTGTTTGGGTTTTTTTTTTAGGTTTTGGTTTGGTTTTTTGGAAGTTTTTTTTTGGCTGAAGTGTAGCTCTTCTGTCGAATCCTGTCACGAGAGGGAGGGACAGGGGTGGCATAAAACATTTTGGAGCATACCACCACATTCCAGCCAGCTCCGGGGAGAGCCCCCAGAGCTCTGGGGAGAGCCCCCCAGGGCCCCGGCGCTGCCTGTGAGTTACCACAGAGGGTGAGGTGATGGCTGCCAGCCCCGCGCAGGGAGCCCGGTTTGTATTGTCAGCCAACAAAAACCCACCGGTTCTCCCAAGGTAGAATGTTGTGGTGTGGGAAAGGACATGTGAGGTTAATAGTCATTTATATGACAGGAAGGCTCCAGATTTTTCTTTCCTCACAGAGGATGTGGTGGTTTAACCCCAGCCGGCAACTAAGGCCTACGCAGCCGCTCGCTCCCTCCCCCTCAGCAGCACGTCAGGGGAGAGAATGAGAAGAGTAAAAGTGAAAAAACTTGTGGGTTGAGATAAAGTCAGTTTAGTGGAACAGGAAAATAACAATAATAACAAGAATCACAGGGTATAACGTTTTGATGAACTCCAGGTTGGATTTACCCACAGACTGCAGCCCCTTTGGGGAGTACCTGCTCCAAATGGAGATTTACTGTGAGGCACCATCTCTTCAGGGGTATCTCTGCTGCACCAGAGACATACCCACAGCCACAGTTGCTTTGAGGTACATTTGTTCCAACGTGGTCTTATCCATAGGCCACAGCGTCTTCAGAGATACAGCTGCTGCAGCAGGGCCTTACGACAGCCACAGTCACTTCAAGAGCGAACCTGCTCCAACATGGTTTCATCGGTGGCTGCAGTCCCTCCAGGGGTGGTCTTGCTCTGTTGTGGGCTTATCTATGGCTTTGAGATGCTCCAGCATGACTTCATGCACAGTCATGGTGCTTCAAGGGGTACTTGCTGCAACATAGACTTCTCTACTTAGTCTAAGCCACAGATTCTTTGAGGTGTACTTTCTCCAGCATGGACTTACATTTGGGCCACAATGCCTTCAGAGGAATACCTGCTGCAACACAGACATAACCGCGGCCACAGATGTTTCAAGATGCACTTGCTCTGGCGTGGACTTATCCAAGACCACAGACACATCGGGGTGTCCTTGCTCCTATCTGGACTCATCCGCAGGTCACAGTCCCTTTGGCTGGAGTTCACACTGGAGTTCCAGCCTGTCCAGTACAGCATCACAGAAACGGCAGCGATGCCCCGGCCATCTGCCAGCCCAGGCATGTGGCTATTGCTTTTATCAAAATGTTCCTAGGCACAGCCAAGTAAGATGATAAGCGGTACAGCAAGCACCGAAAGCAAAAAGGAGCTGCTAATGAGCTCTAGACTAATGTGCAGTAAGGCAAGCAAGCCCCATGGCAAGCACAGAAACCTGCTGATTAATAGCTGAACAGCAATAACAGCTATAAATTTGATCTAGTACATCCCAATCAAATCTGTTATTATCTTGAACCTTTCGAATCTCACGTTGGACTGTTGTGGTTTAATGCCATCCGGCAAGTAAGCTCCACACAGCTGTTTGCTCGCCCCACCAGTGACATGGGGGAGAGAACTGGAAAAGTGAGAAAACTTGTAAGTTGAGGTAAGGACGGTTTAGTAGGTAAAGCAAAAGCCTTGTGCTTAGGCAAAGCAAAACAAGGAACTAATTTTCTGCTTCCCATGGACAGGCAGGTGTTCAGCCATTTCCAGGCAAGCAGGGTTTCATCACATGTAACCATTACTTGGGAAGACAAACACCATCGCTCTGAATGTTTCCCCCTCCTTCTTCCCTCAGCTTTATATTGCTGAGCATGATGTGATATAGTATGGAATATCCCCTTGGTCAGTTGGGGTTGGGTGTCCCAGCTGTGTCCCTTCCCAACTTCTTATGCACCCTCAGCCCTCTTGCTAGTGCAGTGGTGTGAGAAGCAGCAAAGATCTTGTCTCTGTATAAGCCCTGCTTGGTAATAATGAAAACACCCCTGTGTTATCAACACTGTTTCCAGCACAAATCCAAACCATAGCCCCATACCAGCTACTGTGAAGAAAATGAACTCTATTCCAGCCACAACCAGCACAGAGGAACATCAACAGTTCCGTGTGTTTTAATGTGGCCTTGTGACCCTGCAGCAGGGAGAGGGAGGTGGTGTTGGGATCGTGGGGAAAGCCACCCAAAGAAGCTAGGTATGGCTGTGTGGTCCCCTGGCATGGTCTTCTGGATGCCCTGGGGGTGTGCACGTCGCTGTGCGGGGTGATTACTGGCACTCAAAGAACAGGTCACAGATAACCGCGGCTTAACAAAGCTTAACAGGTCAGATTGCTTTACTCAATAAGCTATACATAGACTTTTATCTTATTATATTGGAAAAAAGCCCCGAACACAGCAGAAGTAATTCTCTCAAGATGATTAATTTTTAAGAAATATGTATCCTAGTTCTATTATTTGCTGAGCTATCAAAAGTCCTTATTTAATAGTTTGTTAAAATTTTGTTATCCCTTTTTAATTGTTGACAGTGATTGAACCTTGTCCCACTGTTATTTCCATTAATGTTAATCATTTGCTTTTAGTAGAGTAATATATTAAATAGGCCATTTGTAGTCTTTGAAAAGGCGACAATGGTAGCTACTGTGTCAGTCTAATGAGATTTACAGTAAGGATATCAAGGTATGTATGAAAAATCCATATATTGAAGAATGAAAGTTTAAAGAATGTCTTAGCAGGAGGATGCATTTTTTATTAATTTATTAATAATTAATATTTTTATTTTTTATTAACAGGCCATATTTGTACTTTAATTCTCTGCTATTATTTATTACTGTCTTAATCTTTCTGCAATATGACTGTAACAGTTGAGCAATTTAAATAGAATAATAGTGTATTTCTTTTTTAAGGTGTAATCCTAGGTCACAGTGTGACCTAGCTATGTAATGGTGGTACTTAACTCGAGATTCATATCTGTATCATAGTTGTATGGAGTTTCACAGTAAAGGATGCTCCTTCAAATGCATCCTGGCCTTGAATATACTTTTCAAATTGAAGATAAGTGCTTTCCAGTATGGAGCATTAGCCAGTAAGAAGGAAAAACAACTTCTATAAAACGGTGGTATTAGGAGAAAGTACCAAATCAAATTTTTAGTCTAAACTTCTCTAGCTTTTCTGGGAGAGGTATGGTGAGGCAGAGAGACGGGTCTACGTAACCCATCTCTGTATATAAAGTTTCAACCCTATTTCCAAACATCCCTGAAAGTTAGATTATTTGAAATCTGTAGTCTGATGCAAACTAACGTGAGCCTTGTTAGTTGTAGACTCCTGTCATTGGAATTTAAATGTCAGTATCCTACCAATGCCTCTAACCTATAATTGCTGGTAAGACCAAAGAAGCAGTGATGTGAGACCAAAGAGGAAGTGTAACGGACCCTTCCAGAACACGGAAGGGAACTTGTATGGTGGAAAGCCACAAATGACTTCTGAGGCCCATACTGGTACCAATATATTATGTTAAGTAAACAGATTAATGCTAGAAGGTAGTTGGCACAAGTCCTGGTTCAAAGGCTGGTATATTTATGGAGTTTGAATGCACACTAAATGCCAGGGGGATTCCTAAGCCTATTGACTATCTCGCTTTTCAGTTCCTAGAAGTTGTGGCACTTTCAGAAGATTATTCTTTAAAGTTCTTATTGGTTAAGATTTGTTCTGAGTGTCAAAACCCATCTTTTTCTCATCTGCATGAGACGGAGGATTCTGTCATTAAGGAAGGTAGAATGCTTGGTTAACACTGTCTTCATGTTCTTAGGAACGTCTTAGACTGTTGAGATCATGAGGAAGCTGATTTCAGCTGTGGCTTTAGGTTTAGCTGTCTCAGATGTTGCAGATGCTCAGTGTGGCAAGTACAGATCCCTTTGGAGGAGTCTGGTGAGACACCTCTCTGTCATTGCTGTGGCTGGGCAGTGGCAGGGAGTCAGGTTTACTTAAACTTTATTGGGAAGCTCCAGCTTATTAATGCTTCTTCCAGCAGGCTCTGCTTTCCTTAGGTTTTGTTCTTCTTGAAAGGCCCTAATGACCTTTCTTCCTGCCTGGGTGATCCTCAGAGTTTGGTTTTGTTTTCCAAACACTAGTAGCAGGGAGGGGGACAGCAGTGCCAGCCCAACCTTCTAGGCATCTGCTCTTTTTGCGCGTGACTGTTAGGGAATGGAAGAGGAAAAATGTGTGTATTCATAGATATCAGATGGTAGAGATCGAAGGGCAGGAGGTAACTGGAGTGTTGGCTGGCTGGTAGGTTTCCTTTCAGCCAAACAGCTGATATTGAGAAAGCTGGGATTCTGATCTAGGAGGATCAGGACCACAATAATTTATCAGAACAAGTAGTAATTTGTACAGTAAAATAAATGCAGTAGATGGAACACTTCCAGGCAGCGGTGAGCTTATGCATTTTAAATACATGCTTCTTGTCTCCTAACCTTAAGTACTTCCCCAAGTAGACTCAGGTATGTCAAACACCCTTCCCTCAAAGGCAGGAAAGAGTTAACCAATCAAACAACTTATAACTGCTGTAATTTAAAATAGTGAATACACTTATTTTATAGTTAGGGAAATTGAAGCACAGTGGGATCAAGTGACCTACTAACATCTCATAGTCAAGAAACAGCAGGGCAAGTCCTTGAATTTCAGTGTTCTGAGGTCCCTCTCCTCAACTTCTTTTATTAGGTCACGTTGCTTCCCAGGATAACAACATGTTTGCGCAGTTTGGAAACGCAAGCTGTTTCTTTGCAGACATATTACTGCAGAATGTTACAAAACTGGAGAAACACTGAGTCTGAAAACAGATTTAATTCCTGTTTTTAAAATGTAGGAAATGAGGTTTAAAATATGAAAGGCTGCCAGTCTGCTGTTCTAGTTTCAGTATCTGGGTTGTGATTAGAAGAGTATTAGAAATCTGCTGCTGATTTCCAGTGCTAGTCCTCTGATTGGATTGCCTCGCTGAAAAGGAGGTCTTGGTCCCCAAGATCCTGAAAGAGGAATTAAAATTATGTTCCTGTCATTAATTATCTCATAAAGACCTTGAAATGTGCTTCTGATGCCTATCACCAGCACATATGGAATTCAGTTTTCATCTAAAGAAATTAGCTAGACTTTTTCTTTTGCCCCTGAATATTTTCTGTATTGTCAGTTGAAGTTTTACTGGAGAAGCAATTTTTCAAGTCATATTTCGAGCTCAACAGTTAGAGTCCCGTTCCTTTTACGTCCCGTAAGATCCTTTTACCTCTTTAAAACTTGGTCCCAAGAAGCATCTTTCTTTTTTTCTTTTCCATTTTTTTCTGCTTCTATTCTGCTCCATTTCCACTCCTTGCCCCCAAGTTAAGGTGTTAAATTGCTCTTTGGTCAGAGCTAAATAATAGGCTGCTGGACGCCGTGATAGGCGTGAAGGCGTGCTGACAGATCTTCATTTTGGGAGAGGCACAGGTCAGGTGTTACATTGTTTTTTTTGCACTGCTTTGCTATTAAATTTGATGATGAAATATCTAGAAAAAGCGCCAGGTACCGCTGCAGCCATTTTGGGTTGGACGTGCCGAAAGCCAAGCCAGTTGGAAAATTTTACTTTTTTTCACAGTTGTGTTTAAACCAGTAAAAGAAAGCCCACCTTTACCTTTAAATTCTTAAAGGTCAGAATATTACTGTTGGTGCTGCTTATTAAATGGTCGATTTCTGGGGCTGGGATTGCTATTTTTGGCTTTAGTTGTCATACAGCACTGTACCTCAGTCTAGCAGGCATTCCCTGGGTTGGCTGGGTTGGTAATTTTGAGGACGGCGAGTGCGTGCTTTGCCCTGCAGCAGGGTCCTCAGTCTTCTTGCAGGACCCAGAGGACTTGTGGTGTTGACTGGCAGCAGGGCTGGGGCTCAGCAGCAGGAGAAGGGATCTGTAGCATTTCAGAAGAGTTTGGGCTTGCTAGCTTTGAGTAAGGACAAATACAATGTGACCCTTCATTCTTCTTGATCCAAAAGCAGGACAAGCTCTCCGCGTTGTGGATGGAGCCATGGCATAGCTGTGCAGTTCTCAGGCCAGAAAGGGCATCTTCTGGGCTTGAGCTCAGCATTACTGCTTGGCCTGCTCTTTCCCGTGTGGCAGGAGGATGACTACCAGCGTTGTGATGAAGGTAGCCACACCACACGCAGTAAAACACACGCAGTGCTGTGAACAGGCTCCAAACTGATGAGCCTAGCAAAAAGGTTAATAGCTTGTTCATCTTCATGTGCGGTTGGGTACTTTGGAGGCCCTAAATTAAATGAGCACTGGGAATACTCTTGTGAAAAATTGTTCCTTTGGATTGGGTCTATATTAATAGTTCAAACTAGGATTTTTTTTTAACATTCTTTTTTGTTATTTTCCTCCTCTTATTCCCTTGCCCATTTTGTTAATCAAAAATAATGATTAGAGTATTTCCTGATTAAGTCAAATGTAGGCATTATGGTTCTCTACCTGGGCTAAAGTTTCTGGAATATGGCACACAATCTTTCAGAGCAGCAATCCTCAAAACTGGCAACAGCCAAATGTATGGAAAAAGTTTTTTAGGCTGTGTTTCATTTCTTTAAACTGTTCCTCTCTTAATCCAGCAAAGACAATTTAAAAAAAATCTTCTTTAATGTCTTTTAGTACCTTGTCAATCAACCTTTTATTGCTTTTCAAGTTACCTTTAGAATTTGTACTGAAAAAAATGAATTTCAGCAGCTAAATAATTGCAGATTATCTTAGGATCTTCTTGCTTTTCTGACAGCACAGTAGGGGTCACCAGCATTTATGGACCTAAGCACAGCACAGTTTAGATATTACACTTTTGTTATTCTGATACTGTTTTGTTCAAAGCTTAAATTCAGTTTGGAGCCTGCACTCCACGCTCCTTAAAGCTGCAGTTTGTACCAAAGACTTGCTAAGAAAAAAGGGGACACGTCTCTCTGCTTAATATAACACAAAGTCACTGCATAGAGTGTCCAGGCACGCATGGAATTGCCTGTAGCTTTCTAATGATAAAGGCAGTTTCACATGAGAAAGATCTGCATTGATCCTAGTCTTGATTTACATTTTACTTCATTAAAAAAAAATTGATCGGCACAGATAAAACTCCTGATCAATGATCCTAGCTCTTTTTTTTTTTTTCTCTCTCTCTCTTTTTTTTTTTTTTTTAAATAGCTTCCATTTTGGTGCAGTGCAGTACAGACTTTTGGTTTAACTGGCTGAATTGATATTCTGAGCAGCGAGTAAGGCAGGATGACAGAGCATCGGCACAGCTACTCCTATCGGTGCTCGGGGAGCTCCGCTTGCCTCCCGGAGCCCACTCTGGCCAAGGCAGGGGGAAGTCACGAACCACTGCTGGCCTAGGATACTACAGAAAACAGCCCAACTTTTAGCTGTACCCTTTGATACAGACTTCAAGAAAAAGACATTATTTTTCTGTCTCGAGTCACTCTCGGGATCGGATGGGTTGAGGCACAGAATTTGAAGTCGCAGGCTGAACACGGCACACGCACTGATCACAATTTACTTTGAAAAAAAGCAACTCAAACTATTACACAGGAAACGTTATGCTTTTTAAAGGACTGATGTCTCTGACTTATTTTTAGTACTTGGAATATATTTTTTTTTTTTGCAGGGCTATAACATGGTATTTCATTGAAAAAGCCCTTTACATTTCAGAATCCTGCATGTACTGGTAATTCAAAATAATAGGTAGGGTGGGTTGGTTTTTTTTTTTATTTATTTTATTTAAAGAAATACCACAGAATAGACAGCAACATAAAAAGCCCTGATTCCTCCAAGTGTAAGGCTGTCATTATCATGAGGCAGAGTGCTTTATTTTATATGGTTAAAAACCCAAATATATATGTATGGGGGGACTAAAAGGGGGCATAAAGCTACTGTGATATGCATGATGCGGGCACGTATGTTTTTAGAGCACGGTGCTAATGGGAGCAGATGAGATTAATCAGGAGGATATTTTGCCTGCCTCTCCTGGATGGGCTTTACGTTTCTGGAAGGCACGGCAGGGTCACGAACACAACAAAGCCATGGCAGCCCCGCAATAATTTGTTGTTGTTTTCAAGGTAATCAACGCCGTTCTTACATAAGCAGCAGAAGAGCAGGCTGCATCTTTGCAAAAGGTGATTGGGAAGTCATTGGTAGGAGAACCTGGCCGTTGGCTTCGGTGCCCAAGGCGGAGCGGGTTCCCGAAGCCGAGGTAGCGGTCGGGGATGCGGGGCTGAAGCCCCAGCGCCCGGCTCTCGGGGGTTGCGGAGGTTCCGCCGCTCCCCTCGCCCCTCTTTGGTACCCAGCCCCTCCGCTCCCCCCCTCCCGCTCCGGTGACAGCGATAGCGCTTGACAGCCCTTGTCCTTGAAGGTTTCTCCCGTTCCCGAGCAAGTGGCATATTCCTGGTAGTTTGCCATCTTCCCTTTTTGTCATTATCCCGAGGGAAGTATTAAAAAATCCCAAACAACAAACATGGTGGTCGAGTCCATATTTTTTTTTTTTTTCTTTTCTTTCCTTCCCTTCCCGAGTCGGATTTTTTTTTTTTTTTTTTTTTTCCCCCCCCCCCCCGTTCCCCCCCCCCCCCCCCCCCCCCTCCTCCTTTCCGCCGCCTCTCCCCGCGGCGGGGCCGGGCCGGGCTCTCCGCGCTGCCTCCCCGCCCGCCCGCCGCGGTGGTACAGTCTGCAGAGGGACCCGCGCCGCCGCCGCCGGCCCCCACAGATGCCACACCGTCAGTGCTCCGCCGCCTAATTGAAAGCATTTGGGGGGAATTTGTGATGATATCTTAGACAAGTAAGTAGCGACATCCGCAGCATGAGAATAATAATCATTATAACGATCGTAAGAATCATCATCATAATAAAAAATTGAAATCTTTCCCCTTTCCGTTCTGAGCTTGTTTATTTGGCGATTTGCTCCTCGCGAAGGCGCAAACTGATGAGAAAATGGTTGTGGAGACGGGGTCTGAGGGATGCGTTAGATTTTTTGGTTCCTGCCCTGTGCATCTCTGGAAAGGTAATGCTGCGACTTGTGTAGATTATTCTGTAAGGTCAAACAGCAACTGCATAGCTAAAAGGGCAGTCTTGCATCAGAAATCATTCGCTGAGATTTTACAGGTTGAAAAATCAGTATGATCTTGTTAGGTTTTTTTAAACATATGGACTTGATTGTGATTAAATCTGTTATTTAGTGATGAGGAAAACACGTGGGTGGGATTTTTCTTTTATCGTTGCTGGTAAGAATCGGATGTCCCTTTTTTCTTTCAGAAGTGAAGTGCAGAAAAGACACTAGAATGTGAGCAGTACATTTTGACTTTTTTTTTTTTTTTCCCCCTTTTTTCTGACTTGAACTAATATTATCTTGTGATAGGCAAAGACATTTCTTGTTAGGAAAATATGTAATCCCGAACTGGTTTTATTTATAGAGCTGCTTATAGTTTTTTCAATGGGTATGGTTGAAAGTAAAGGGCACAGAGATGAAAAAAAAAAAAAAGCATTTCTATTGAAATGGATTAGAAAATACTGTTAAAGAGACAGGGAATTTTATGTAATTTCTTTTAAACGTGCATGATGTTTCCTATGATAAGGTGGGGAAAGGCTCTCTGTGGTGTATGGTACGATGTATTAAAAATGTATTATTTATTTTTAAAGAAGAATCATCCCTAAATCCCTGAGTGCTGCATGGCAAAGCTTTCGGCTGCTCATGAAGCATACAACGCTTTAAGAGAAAACATAAGATTACAGGAGTCATTTCCTATTATGTAAAGGGAGATTCTGTGCCTTTGATCCCAGCCTGCGGCGCTGGCAGCATCATCTGCCCAGTGGTGCCGGGCAGCAGCCGGCGCTTCCCCAGCCTCTGATTTCCTGACTTTAAGTTGTCCTACACGAGCTGGGGCAGTTGCTTGGGCATTGCACCTCCTGGCTGAGGACTAAGGAGAAGGATGGCTGTGGGCAGCCCTGGAGCCCGTAGGCAGCCAGGAGCAGATGCTTAGCCTGCTACTTCCCATCCCTTCCCCAAGGTAAGTATTGAAGTTGCTAAAAAGGAATGTGCATTCTTTCATGGTGAAACTGATCATTTTAGAGTTCACATGCATCTGAAGAGCTGCGTGCTTATTAGGTCTTCTGGTCATTTGACCTCCTGCTTGCATTCTGGTAGGGACTCTGTGAAAGGATTGCAGAGATATTACACAAGTTAGGATGTTTGAAACGTAGCTGGCACGCTTAATATCGAAAAACCTGAGCTTTTATTGCTGGTATTTGTGGTTAATATTGGATGTATGCAGTATGAAATTGATAATGAAGGCTTTTTTTTTAGTCTTTGCTTAGTAAAAGAGCTTACAGATCTACTTCATAGTCCACATGTGGATTTTTTTTTTAACGCTGAGATGCATTCCTGATTAGCATTTAATTTGTGAGAGGTCATCCATATGCATGACTAGCTCTTGTACCTTGCTCTGAAATAACTGTTTGACTCAGGTATCCAGCAGGTCTTTGATCACATACAGCTTTTACTTTGTTCATGTTCTGTTCATTTTAATTGAAATTGTTACCTGTGAAGAAGTGTTTCATATTTTCCCTGTAGCGCTCGTAAAATGACTAAGTTTGTGAATAAGGCAGTAAAATAAGGCTTGTAGATAAGTTGTGTATAGTAATGCAGCATGAAGATTTTTTCTCCCTTTTTTTTTTTTTTGATGTGTGCCCCCTTTTACATCCTTTCCATATACCTTCCTTCATTTCTGTGGAGAATTGATTTTGTCCCACTACATCAAGGGTAAATACACTTGCATTTTCACAGAAAAGGTAATTATTATTTTTTTTCCTGTTGCAAATCAAAAGTGAATGATATTTCTCATGCTTTCTGCATACATAAAAAGGTTTCATGCACATACATTGACATAGCTTGGAAGAGTTTCATGCTTCTTAGTAGGATTACAGGTTACAGCAGTCATGGTAACGATGACCTAGGTATCATACTGTTCTTTTAAGAGCTTCCATGAAGTGACTTTTGTGAGGGCTGTTTTCTTTTAAATTTAATATCATATACGTAGGAAACAGTTTTAAAGGATTATTTATTCCCTTTTCCTCTTTCCACAGCATTTAAAATATACAGTTTATCTTTTCCAGTGCTGTTGAATTTGGGATGCAAACATTTTTTAACCATACTAAAATACATGTATTTTTTGTCTGAACACTGACAATGTGAGGGTACGTTCTGCTAACATGTAGGAATGTTACAAGTGTTCTCAGTTTTATATTTTCATCCTGCAGTTCATATTTTCAAATATCAGTTGTGTATGTAGTAATTCCTTGCTACATTTTGAAATAAATATAGAAGTCGTGACCTTGTAACTATCTCTCACGTTCACTGAAACCCCATTATACTGCAGTAGGACTCCAGCAGCTGGCAGTTCTGTAAATTGAACCCACCCCCTTTTGATAAATGTAAATACTTTCACAGGTCGGTCATAGAATAATGTTCTGAAGGAAAGAAGGCAGTTTATTTGATTCACCCGAGTGTGGAACCTTGCAGAGATTTTCATTATGTTTTCAAGGAGAGACAAAGAAGGATATTCCAGTTCACATGGAATTTAGCAAGTATTGCTATGCCTTTCTGGCTGATTGTTGAAAGTGAACAAAAATTAGTTATATGTTATCTGATCAATTGAAAAAAACCTCCCATGATTAAAATTACACCTTTCTGAATAATGTTAATAAGTCAATTGAAAAAGGGGTTAAAAAAAACAAAAGCTAAGGATGATTATGACTAAATCGTTTGCTCCTAGAGAGGTGTTTTGAATTCCTATATTAAAATGTGTTGCTAAAGCTTAAGACAGTCTCTCTCTCTCGTGCTTTCATTAAGATTCTTTTCTGGTTGAGCCGAGGAGGTAGCAGTGCACCCACTGGGAATGGTGGAGGCTCCCTGGCAGCAGGGCTCGGGTGCAAACCGAGCACCAGCAATCTGTGTGACCGGGATAGTCCTGCTGCCTCTGCAGCACCTGCAGTCCCGGCGCTCTGCTGCCCATTAGGAGACCTCAGCTTGGATTCCACTTGCCAGGGCTTTATTATGCACAGCAGGGGATGCTCGACGCTGTAAGGCTCTATAGAATTTATCCTTGTAGATCACCTATCTATACGTGGTGTTCAAAGATAATAAATATATCCTTAGTGGAACGGTTGCATAATAGAGCAATATTTCTTCCTAGATGGGTTATGTTCTCTATGCCTGATTTTCCATATACAAGTATTTATAAGTCATGGATATATAGACTTATATAGCTTATATAAATATCTAGGCTTCAATTTCATACGTAAAGCAATGAAGATAATCAATAGCATTTTATTGTAATTTTTATTTTAAGGCTTGGTGTCCTTTCATACAAAGTACAAACATCTGTCGCAAATTTAAGAGCTTTGGAGGGTTTTTTTGAAGTTTTGCAGGTTTTGTTTATGTCTGGGGAAAAAGCATGCTTTTTATGTTATTTTTCTTGATATATGATCTTGGTTTGTGTATTAAAAAAATGGAGATTTGCAGTTGAAGAAAAAGAAACCATTTGTAATAAAAGGTTTGGAAATGAAACATATTTTAAAATAGCCCAATGATAGGAAAATAGTTCTAAGAGGCTGGTATCACTGTAAAATGCAGGACATGTTCCTTCATAACACTGCAGACCAGGGAAATAGGAAGACTCAGAAGTGATGTGGGATGCCTGCTTAAACAGCAGGCTTGGCATAGTTGAGAAATGGTAACCAAGATACAAAATACTTTCCTTCTACCTCATCTTATATGAGCAAGTTCCTCCTGTTGGTGATATGTTTTTCCTTGTTTTTAAAGTAACCATTGCGTGGTTAAAGCACAGAAGGATTGTGCACCAGGCTATCAGAGAAATCCTAGAAGCAGTTCAGGTGAAAACCTAGAAGAGGACCAACAGTGCTAATTGTAATGTATTTGGAAGAATTTGTGCATTTTTTACCTATTGTCTCCTTTCCACACATGTTGAAGGTGAAATGGGTGGAGAAGCTCATTTCAGAGTCACAGAATCACAGACTAGTTGAGGTTGGGAGGCACCTCTGGAGATTGTCCAGCCCAACCCTTCCTGCCCAAAGTGGAGTCACCTAGAGCAGGTTGCTCAGCGCCGTGTCCCATCAGGTTTTGATCATCTCTGAGGATGGAGATTCTACAGCCTCTCCAGGCACTCTCTGCCAGTGTTTGACCACCCTTAGAGTTTTCTCATCTTTAAATGGAATTTTCTGTTTGTTTGCTCTCATTGCCTTTTTGCCTTTCACTGGGCACCACTGAGAAGAGTCTGGCTCCATCTTCTTTACTCCCTACCATTAATTATTTAGAGACATTGATAAGGTCCTCCCTGGGCATTCTCTCTTCCAGGCTGAACAGTCCCTGTCTTCTCAGCCTCTGACTCGCTTGTCAGGTGCTCCAGTCCTTTTATCATCTCTGTGTCCCTTCATTGGACTTGCTCCAAGGAAGTTCATGTCTCTCTTGTTCGTGTCCCAGATGTCTCAGCAGTGCTGAGTGGAGGGGCAGGCTTGCCTCCCTTTTCATGCTGGCGATGCTCTGTTAGCCCAGGAGGCTGTGAGGACATGGTACTGGCTTACTCAACCTTGGGTCCACTACAGGAACCCCAGGGCCTTTCTTGCAGAGCTGCTTTCCAGCCAGTTGGCCCCCAGCCTGTCCTGCCTGGGGTTATTCCTCCCCAGGGGCAGAAGTTTGCAGTTCCCGTTATTGGACACCCCAAGGATCCTGATGGTCCATTGCTCCAGCCCATGGAGGTCCCTCTGAATGGCAGCTCAACCATCTGGTGTTACCAAACACACCTCCCCATTTTGTATCATCTGTGAACTTGAGGAGGCTCTCAGTTGTATTGTCCAGCTCATTAATAAGGACACTTGGCTATTACATTGCAACAAATCACGTGGAAGGAGAAGATTTGACCTGGAACTGTGGTTTCAAGATTTTCTGCCCAGAACTGAAGCACTGTGTACCAAAAAAATGATAGGTTATAGTCAATACACTGGATATGTTTACAATTAAGAGTACAGAACATGCAATATTGAAGTTCAATGCATTGCATCAGCATTGTAGATGCACTTTGGTACGTATATAAACCTCTTTTGAGGACAAAAAGGGAAAACCAATGATTTAGGTTTACTGAAAGCTTATTTTATATGGTAAAGAATGAAGACTCACAGCTGATGAAGTAATTTCAATTGATAATTTCATTCTCTGCATTTCAATTAAAGTGAGTTAAAAATAAAACCATATGAAATGAATTAAAAATAAAATGAGTTTTAGTCCAATATGATTCGAATCTTGCTGAAAAAATCTATCACACAAAATGAAGAAATAAGATAGGAAAGATGCTTATCTGTTAGATGTTGGGTGAAGAGGTATTTCAGTAGAGTCATCTCCTGCCTGACTCTCTGGCCTTCCTTGCTCCTAACCTCTGGAAATTCGTTAAGCATTTGAAGTAAACGACCCTCCTCATATATACACTTCATTTGAGAAGATTTTTACTTAGACAAGAGCTGTCTCTGATATGATAAGTTATCTCCTGTGCTCTTATTTGAATTGTGCTCCATAGTCCAATTCAGTGCAAACTTTGTACCTCAGTTTAGGATGAGATACAGCATTTTAAATGTCTTCAAGGATTCCTCCCTCTGTATGCCCCAGCCAAAATCTGATAAGACAGCTCCCACCTTGCTAGAGACAACAGCTTAACACAATTTTAAAGTATTGGTTAAACTGCCAAATGGGTTGGATTAACAATTATTTTAGGTGGAAACTAAGTCTCTCTGCACACTGCCATAGTGCTGCCAATTTATAATAGAATGGGAAATTTATACTGACCTTTAAGCATAAGGTCAGAGAGAGTCAGTCCTAAGCGTTCTGGGAAAAGTGTAAGTAGAAATGCCTCAAACTTTTTCCATTAGCCTACAGGCTTATTGAAGCTGATCCAGCCCGTGAAGAACCACAAGTGTAGGCTGATGCTGAGCAGGAGTAAGAGCTTGCTGACAGGGCAAGTCCTCTGTCCAGGACAGCTGAGTCAGCCAGCTGTCACAGGTAAGGCAGGAGGTGACAGCCCATACTGGGTTTGGATACTGGGGTTTATTCAAGATCCAAAAAGCTTAGAGCTTTTACCCCCCTTTATCTCACACACAGGCTATCCTAGACCTCCCCTAGCATTTGTCTTCTCGCATATCTCAGAACTCCAGGATCTTCCCTTACTTCTGAGGTCTTTTGTCCAGTCTTTGCTTTTTTATCCTTTTCTCAGAGACCATTCCTTTGGGGAGCACCTTTGTTCAGCCTACTCTTCCTTCTGGAACCTGAGGGCCTCAGTTTTCCAAATCTCAGCCATCTGTGCAGAAGCACAACACGTGATGGGCCTCTTTAGTGGTGCTGTCTCACATCTCTTCATTGATTGGATGTCCCACTGTGGTGTTCAGGTATTAGCAAAATTTGCAACCAGCCCATTGAGGTTGCAGCCAGCAAGAAGCAGCCTTATGCGTGAAAGTCAAACAGTTTTGGACATATTTATACCCTCCCACACACGCAATGATCTGCTGCATTCTGCTTTGAAGCCATTTTTCACCTAGAACTGTAGCATGCTTCTCCACAAATAGGAAGGGTGAGGACCTCCACTCCTGTTGCCTTTATTGCCTCAGGCTGTTGCCTTTTGAAAGCAGACGTTGCCACCCCCAAGCCTTCGAAGCAGTAGGTTTCTGGGTGCATTAGTGGACCTTGAGAAAAAAAGAGTTAGGCTTTACGGGAGTACCCTCTCTGTTTAGTTTGGCATGTGCAATATAGAACATTTCTCTTCCAGGATGAGTGAATCTATTGTAATAGTCATGCTCAGCATCTAACTAACCTTGACACAAACACCCATGCTGATGAAGCACAATAAAAAACCGCTGCTGCCATTTCGACTTGTCTTTCAGAATGGTACACTTTGTGTCACAAAGGTAATTAGAAGAGAACAGTGTTCCCAATAAACTGTTCCAGCCTCCTTGGGAAATGTGTGATCCCAAATGTCAGGAGGCAGCATTGATTTGTGTCCTTTGTAAGTCAGTCTGGAAGAAACTGTTGTCCTGGCCGAGGACAACTATTTAATTTTACACTGTATGCTTACTACGTTCCTTTCCTCTGCTTGAATTATAATGAAAATTTTGCATGTTGTTCTAAAAATATATCAAATGACGTTGGATGTTAAGGGACCAGTGAAACGCGATTGCAATGAAGTAATGATTTCGTGTTGCTTTTCACAATGAAATGAGATTGTCATCCTCCCTGCTTGCAGTACTTTTTAAAGGAATACCTAGTTACGGATAGTTTAGCTAACCTGGGCAATTCAAAGAAGAATTGTGCCCAGTTTCTTGGATGCAGTGCACATTGTTGCACTACCCAAGGAGGGCATTTGCATTGTGGTGGGACTGGATGCCTCTGTAATGCTGTAGTGGCACATTGTTATGCAGAGAACTGCAGGATAAAATGGTAGTGCTAAATCAGCATTACTGAATAAGATGGCTGAAAATGCCACGAAAACGAACTATTGGAGCTGGGAGATTACAGAAGTCATGGTATGCCTAATTTCCATGCAATATACCTTCCAGCTTTCCATATAGGCTTGGGGGCAAACTTAGTTTTGCAAGTTGCTTTCTTTGTTTCATGCTAAATGGTTGGTGCCTCTCTCATCCCCACGCTGCATTTTTTGGCATTATCTTGCACTGGGCAGGCCAGAACTGTGTGCCTTGCTGAGGGGCAGAGGGGGCTGCCTTCTGTTTTGGACTGACCTGAAAGAAGATGAAAGGACTGCCCTAATATTTCTAGTGCAGCATCAAGAATCCCCCTTCAGGGCAGCAGGATTTGGAGCTGATGTTTCATTACTAAGCATATGTGGGGAGCTGTTAGTCCCCAGGGCGCTCAGTTTACATCTATGCACCACTATTTGCAGAATCTTCTGTTTGTTAGATTTTAAATCTTGTTTGGGTTCATCTGAAATAATATTGGGTATTTCTATCTGTACTGTGCAAGTGCTTAAATATCAGAGACGGGTACGTACTGTGGAGGGGTGGGATTTATTTACCTGTTTGGGCTGAAGAGAAAGGAGAGGGGCGTATATTTTCCCGGGAGATGCGATACAGCCGTAGGTGACGTGTTGATAGAGACCACTGGATGTGCAGGTGGGACCTGGCTGGTACCCTGCCTGTGGCTCGTAACAGACTTGACCTTGGGGAAGTGACAGTATGTGAATAGAGACAAATGGTGCTCAGATGGTGAAAAAGGGTACTCTCTGCTGCAGCGATTCAATTGCTGCCTATTTCTTTCACGATTCTTATGAATCTTAATATATCTGTTCATTTTAAGAAGCTACAGTTACTGTGCCGTTCCCTACCTCGTTAGGATTCTCCCCCCTGTACCCTCCTCCAAAGGGATATTTACAAAATAATTAAAAAGCCCCAATAACCTGAGGAAGGGACAGATAAAATCTGCAATGCAGAAACAGGATTATATATTTATCTGACTTCTTATGTAGACAGATGATTAATATAGTACCAACTACAGGGTTTATAGCTTGGTATATCATTAAGGTTCCCTGTAACTGTAATGTGCAAAGATAATAAATTAAGTGTCCTCTTCCCTGCCCTTGTCCTCCTTTTGCTGGTTTAGGAACACACTTAGAAGTTTTAATCTGAAAACATGATTCTGATTCCAGAACTGCAGATGGAAAGAAATGAAAGAGAAAATGGAAGACATCTGAAATGTTTTTTCTTGAACCTTTTGAAGCATTAAAATTGAGTGCATGAGGTCTTAACATACAAGCCTCATTTACATATCTTCTTTTGGATTAAGAGGGTATCTTTAAAAATATTGCTAGGAATGTATTTTTGGGCATTTTTTTTTTTTTTACTTGTTAGAGAAAACTAGAATATAATTTCTTCATCGGTTCCAGTTTCCTTCTAAGGAAATCTTCTCTCCCCCCTTTATCTTATCTGGAGCAGATGAAAACCGCAGATACGGGACATGGTATTTTTAAAGTTTTTATTATCAATAAGGTAAATAGCTGTACTTTTGGAGCTTTAATTGCCAAACCCTGAGAGAAAGATAATTATAATATTTAAAATAAAACTCAATGAGAATGCTAGGAAAGAACAAAGGGTAAAGTAACTAGAAATATGCATACGTATTTTTTCTTTAAAACAAGGCTCTTTATATGGGGAGGCAGTACCACTGATCTCACTCCTGAGAGCCTCTTGCTTGTGATCAATGGGAAGCAAAGAAGATGAGGGTCTGTGATTCTCTATAAAGCCTCTGTGCTGGGTTTATTACATTCAGTGAAACATAATGCCTAACCCTACTCTTTTTAGGCAGAGGCATGACCCCAGGGGCTGTGACACTGGTGCTAAAATTGAAGTGGTACACCCAGTGGGAAACTGGTAACACAGAAACTGTAAAAGATTTTTTTGCTAATTAGAACAGTTTTCAATTTGCAGCTTGCTTGAGAAGAGTTCTGGCCATTGCTGGATAAGGAAAGGGATAAATCATTCAACATAGAAAAGAAAATATGTATGTGTGTGTGTGTGTATGTATGTATATGTATGTGTACGTACATATACATGTACATAAAAGCACCCCAAATAAAGATCATTTGCTCTGAAATCCTTTTTGTTGTTTAGTTTACTGCGTAGTTTAATTCCATTCAAAGTTATTCTTTCAGTGGTTCACTTGAAAACAATAACAATTTTGTACTCCCTCCCACACGCACAATCCACTCCCTTCCTCAGTAATTCTTGTTTGACTTTACAGCTGGTTCTCTAGAAACTTTCATACCAGCTACCACCCTCAGGAGTGCCACCAGCACATTGCCATCTTGGTCTGCTTTTTCCATTCGTTCTCTAGTCAGCACAGAGCCTCAAAGCTCGAGGTCTTAGTCAATTCAACATTTTCTATGGATTTGACTTTCTGTCCCATGGCTCTGCCTTTTTATAGGAAAAATATTAATACATTAATAAAAAGACAAATACGGGAACACTTGTGATTGCTTGAGATAAAAATTTCTCAAGAGCTATGAGGTTAGTTCCTGCAAAAAGAGTGGACAGACCATGGAATGAAACTCTTATTCCATTTGTCACATAGCACAAAACATCTGTGGTGATACCCACAAGGGCTTGATGAAGCTGGTTTTAATTCAGTTTAGGAAGGAAGAGGGAGTGTTTCCTACTCTTTTTAAATGTGTGTGAGGAGAACAAGCACAAGAGAATTCTAGAAACAGGGACTCTCCCCCAAACCTATTATTATGTGACTTAAGTAAAGAGTCAGCTTCCATGGGAAAGGCAGGTGTGATAATCTGTGCTTGCCCATGAGAAATAGTCTCATGAAAACTATGCAGACCTGTGACAGGTTTGGAGGGCTTTCAAGGATGGAAAAATTCTTGATGTAATTAAGATATTTCTGAAGGTCTCTGTTACTGATGGCAGATTTTTCTGTCTTGCTGCAAACTAAAGTCTGGACCCTAGGAAGCCTCACAGATATTGATGCCAACAGCTTGTGGCTGTAGCTCTGTGACTCGCTGATGCTGGTGCTGGGGGAAGGCTTTTATGGCACATCTCTCTAGTCCTACTGTCCAGGCATGGCAGTACCTGTGAGGAGCTTACCCTCTGTAGGAGGAGTACAGCAAATATGTAAACAACTAGTGACAGGGAAATAAACCAACTAGAAAGCTGGTATGTCTGAATTTAAAATCTCTTACATGCATTGTCATGGCGTGTACAGGGTGGTACAGCTGTTGGTCTGTCCTTCATATCTCCATACAATCTGCATGTCCCAGAAGCTTTCCGCAGTGACTGGCCTCCCTTGAGCCCCATCATCAAAGCCTGGCAAGGTTGATTTTAGCTCTTCATCTCTCTTAAATATATACCCATAGGAGAAATGTAATTTGCTGTGTCTTTGTGCGACTTTTTGAGATGAGTTATTGAGAATTGAGGTCACGCTGGTTCAGCCTGGCAGCTGAGTCCCTGTGCTTGGTGTTCTCCATAACCAACGTCTCCCTAGGAATCCGTGACTCAGATTTTTTACTTTTTGTGTTGCACAGTCTTTCCCCCCTCCCTTTTTTTTTTTTTTTCCAGAGCAATGGTTGTCTTGGTTGTTGTTGCTTGTTGATCTTCGGCATCATCTGCTTTCATTGGCATTTTCGAACCAAGGAATGAATCAGAATAAATCACAACTAATAGAAATATAGTAACAGATTATCATTTTGCAAAGCTGAACTCTCTCAAAGGAGATTACATATTTAAATTGAACAAATACAACTTCATAAATAAACTAAATTAAACATCATCTAATTTTACTTTTGAAGCCAAGTAATTTTAATCCATACTCATCTTCTCATATAAATATTTCCCAACTCAGTTTTATTCTTTGAAGCATTCTTATTCATATTTAAAAACCAAAAATGTGCCAAATTGAACCACAGTTGTGTGTGCTGAATAAACATAAAAGCTTGGGTATATTACATAATAATGTGAGAGTTGGCAAGAGGAAGAGATTGCTTTTGTGAGTGTCCCAAGTAGTCATGTAAAAAAAGTGTTGGAGAACCTAATATTTCTCTCTAAAGCTATCTGACTGATGACATGTCTCAAAAATCCTTTTCATAAATCCCTTAGTTCAAAAGGAAGCAATAGATGATTAGAAATCTATATATTTCCCCAGGGAAGATTCATGCAGCAATCCTGGTGGTGCAAGTATTACACAGATGGTCTGCATTTTGAACAAATTCTTGTTCGTAGGTGGAGGAGATCCTTCTACTACGTAACTACTTTGTAGAATTGGGACCATTTAAACACCCCAAATATGTTACTTTGTGATTGGAAACGCACTGTAACGATTATCTTACTAGACAAAAAAGAGCCTTTTTAAAAAATATGCAGTAATGAAGTTCAAGAATTCTTGTTAATGTTTCAAATAGTGTTCACAAAGCTGAAATATGATTTTAGCCCACCCTATGTTCAGTCTAAAAACCATGTTCCAAAGCCATTTTCCAGAAATAGACTTAAATGCCGTTCTTTCTTCCTTGTTCATTAAATCATTACGTACAGGTTGCAGAACTGACTTGTTCAATGACTTCAGTGCCTGAAAGTAGTTGACAGTGGTTTTCAAAAATAGCTAATTTCCAAGTAAATCAAATTTAAGACTGCCAAGAACTTTTTTGGTCCAATATCTTGAAGATTAAACAAAACATGAGTCGTAGAACCAATTTCTGCATTTTTTTTTCTGCTTTTAATATTAATCCATTTTTTTATGTGGCAACACAGCAATTCCTTTCCAACATTTATTATTCATATTAAAATTAGTAATATCGATATTTTTAGGAAAATGATAATTTTATTACAACAGTTAGATTTTTCTGATAAAAGGTGATTATAACTTTTCCCAATATTTGAGTATTTGCTGGGCAGCACCAGTAGAGTAGAGCTTGCCAGTTCTCTCCAGTGATTGGGAAGCATTGTAGAGTAATGAGTGTTGTGGGGAAAATGAGCAGGTAACAAATACTTGATGCCCACTGAAGTTTTTAGGTTCGTTAATGAAGATAGCTCTGTTCTGAGTATTTAGGACTAAACCCTGCAGCAGCCCTGGTTCAACCCCCAGTTAGAAATGGAGCCACTGGAGTCCTCGGGCTGGTTTTGCAGTATCTTTAAGCTGCTGTGCCAAACGAGAGGAGCGAGAGCACCACAAGGACCCTCTGACTCACGCAAGCTCTATCTACAGTGAAGGTCTTGCTGGCAATAAAGCTGTTTGCAATCTGGTTTTTTGCAAGTCCTGCTGAAGGGAGGCGCAGGCCCCAGCAGGAGAAGAGATGCCAAAGGCAGGCCAGTGCTAGCCGGCATCTTGGTAGCCCAGCGGTCCAGAATGCAGGAATTTGAATTGCTGAATTTCTTCTTCAGCTGAAACACAAAGCGGCCATCAACAGCTATAGGAAACGAGGGCTGGTTTTGTTTGTTCACTCTTCCTTCACAAATGGAAATTCTGGACAGGTCTCCTAGCTAGAAATTTTAGCCCATGGCAACCAAAAAAATATGCTCCTGTTGGTTTCTAAATGTATCTGGTTTCATCTGGAATCAATGAAAATGTCTACTTTTCAAACAGAATGTATAGGCAGTATATTGGTTTGTTTGGTGTAAAGGAAGATTTGTGCTGATGATGTGAATATTGCTGCATTAGGGCTGCTCTACATTTTTAGGATGTCCTTGAGTATGTTTGCAGTGACGATGAGATAATAATGGATAATTTCATTAGTAGAATGCAGCAAGAGAGTGCTTCAAGAGCTAGATGAAGACATTTTGCAAGTGAAATATTTTCCTAGTCCTGCGTTTTAGAAGCATCACCAATGCACAAGTACTTGGCTCTAAGCAATCCATTGTTGATAGGCAGGTGCTCTTTGGAGGGGGGACAGTGGGAAGGGGCAGATACATTCACATGTATTTAAAAAACATTAAATGAAAACTAAGTGTTTTCTGCAAATAGTATTTACTAGGTTTTGGCAATTCTTGCAAAGCCTGATACAAAAATTTGGCATAATACCTATATTATTTTTTGGTACTGCATCCACCTTCAGAGAAAGAAAGATAAAAGCATCATGCAGTGCATTTTTTTCAAAACAGTATTTTGACTCTTTTCCTGTGGATTGTAATAATTCTCTCACCGCTGAACTCATGGGTGTGTTCCAATCTTTACGAATATACCTGCTATTTTGGACATGATTAGATTCTATCCTTCATCTCAACTATCTGATAATTACAACAACTAATTTTTTACATATTCAGATCTTCTAAAGATACTGGTTACAAATAAAAAAGACTGATAAAAAAAATCTTTTTTAATAGATAAAATAGAATCTGATCTTCAATGGTTTCTCCAAGATTACACATAACCAGTATACTAATCTCTTAAAAACAGACACTTCTCCAATACCTTTTTTTAATTATTATTTTTTTATTTTTTTGAAAGGGATTTGGTGCTTGAATAATCAAGTCATGGAAAGTGTGGTGCTGTCTGGTATTCAGACTAAAATCTTATTTGGTCTAAAATGTTAAATATTCTCTTATAGAGAAGATATTAAATTTTTTATTAAAAATCTGTGTGCATGAATCATTCACAGTAACACAAGGTAATGTATTTGGTTGTAACTCAAACAAAATAACCTCATTCCAGCAAATGTTTCTAATCAAGGGCAAGTATTCTGGTATGATGCTGCAGAATTGTTTGCTGGTACTGTATAAAGAATATTTTTAACTGTGTGTTTTCAGGAGTTTGTGAGGTTACTGTAGTAAATCTAACAAACCAAGCTTGACAAAATTAATGCACAAATTCATTCTCTGCAAAGGAACTGGCAAGTTGGAACTGGTGTTGGGTGAGGTTGCCCAGTACCCTTTATTGGGCTGTATGAGCATAAAACCGAGCAGAACTGAATTTTAGAATTAATGTCAGATATTGGTTGTGCTGCTAGAAATATCTGCAACTGAATGCCTGTAACTTCTGATGTTATGACTAAGAATTATCATCAGTAGATTTCTCTAGAGAGAAATATTTAATAGCAGTCCTCAAGAGGCTCTGTAATTTGCCCTGCTTGCTGCCTCGAGAAAATGTTTCCAAAGCTGTGTAAAAGTGGGAGTCCTAAATAGAAGCTGAGTCAGTATTTTTTTCTTAAAAGATTCCATTAACCCCATGGCCTCTCCAAAACATCCTAAGATATGATTCTAAGATAAATTATCTTGCATTTTGAAAAGTAATATATGCTACACATGGATAGATATAATTGACACCAGTTGTCAGTGTCCTACATAGTAATTAGGATCATGACCAGTAAAGTATTCAGAGGTTAAGGAAAAAAAAAAGTACCAGAATTAATTAAATAGCTTATTTTTTTTTATGAATTTATATGAATTCCTGGATTGTGTCTATTTAAAGCACTTAAGCCTTTCTGTTCATGTATATATAGCTGTGTTATTTACTAACCATTTATTAAGGCATATTTTTTTATTCACATCCATTTCATTTCCGGTGCTTTCTAGAAAAATCTGTTGTGATGTCTTTCTCAGTTAATAGATGCAATAGATTTTCATTGCAAAGTTCTCATAATAATTATTTTATTGAAGTGACTGGTTTTTTAACTGAGTGGTGCTTACATATTTGAATATTCTTACAAACCCACTATGTCATTTTTGAGAAATGTAATTCAAATGTATGATACAGGCAATCTATATATTAAATAACTATTGCGTGTACATGCATACCAAGAAAAGTGAAGGGGTGGGCTTGTGTGGGGCCAAGAACACGGCAAAGACCCTGGTAGTACAGGATGTGAAGAGAGGATAAAACAGAAACTTCAGACAACTGAGTGTTAAGAGAGTATAAGCAGAGCATAAAGAGAGAGAATGGCAGGTGAAGTGATTGCTACCTATTGAAATAAAGAGAGCCTACATCTTGAGATGTGTTTGGAATTCTTCGAAGTTTCTGGTTTATTGTATGCTTTGTTTCAGGTACTGAAGGACTCCTCAGTTTCCCTTTGTCTTTTTTAAGTAGTTGAGTGAAACTTTTTTGTAAAACAGAACTGCGATAAATAAGTTAGACGGGTAGTTATAGACAATACTTTTTGGCATCTCCAGATGTTCCAAAGCTCTATGAAATCAATCCAAACCTTTTTGTGTGTCTGATCTAGGCTTTTTCCTTTTTCTGAATATTTTGAGATCTGCATTTTGAGATATGTAGAATTTTCCTAGGAAATAGAAAAATCTCTGATTCTTTTAAAAATGTATAGAATTTGTCTCTCAGGTATCTCTCTTCCAGTTATTTCTTTTTAATAATATTTTCTGAAGAAAACAGTTTAACTACAACATTCATGTCTGCAATGGAAAAAAACCTGTGGGAGGCAAACCAAGCAAATTGTAATGGACTATTAGTCAGGTCATTCTCCAGATGAGACATTTAATTTCATGCAAATTTGGGACTGTAGTCTATATAAAGTAAGGCGGTCATAATATGTCTATGCTGTTGTTCAGTTTTTAAATGTGCAAACAACATTAATATGATCTAAAAGCTTTATGTGGTTTTTTGAATACTTTGAAATGGCGTTACATTTCTTTTTTCTTTTCATTTAAGTGTTCAGCAGCGATGCCTCTCTGGACAGGTATATGCTTTCAGAAGACCATTCTCATTTGTCTTTATCACTCGGTCCATGAAACATAGAAGCTATTTGCAATTTATGATAATCTCTTTTGGTCCCTCTTGGTTTCGTGTTAAGAATATAGTCTATTACAAGGGTAGCAGATGAGTCTTTTTTCTTTTTTTTTTTTTTGAGCTTAATTTTATTTATGTTCTGTGGAAAAACCCTGGGCTGCTTCAGTGACATCAGACAAATCTTATCATGAGTTCATGGAATACAGTAATGTATGTTCTTCCATTTCATTTGTTAATGTTGCATTTAATCTCCCATTTTTCTTTCTATTTTCCTTTTGTTTTAAACATAAGAATTCTCTCTCCTCATGTTTGTGAAGATTTACTTAGAAATCTAATTTTGAAATATGGAATAATTGTCAGATTCAAAGTTAAAGCTACTTTTTTTTATGGCCGGTAGATGACAGAGAGAAGGGAAAACCTAGAGTATGTGTTGGAGACAGAATTGGGTGTTTTATAAAGATAACGTGTTTTTTTTTGGTTTTTGGTTTTTTTTTTTTAAGTATGTATTTAAGCAGGCTGCTTTTGAAAGTGAGCTGAAGAAAGCATGTCCAAATCCAGGTAATAGCTTGTGATGGTTTGAGCACAAGGCATCAGATAATTTATCAGGTGATATCAAATACCTGTGCTTTGGTAACACCTTCTGTATCTCAGTGTTGGTCCCATACTTCTTGTTGAAGGTCACAGGATCATGATTCCTCTTTAACTTTAATCATTCCAGCATAATAGCTTTTGTCTCAGCTGTCAGACATGAGGAGGATTAAAGCTTAGTATTTGAAAATAAACATCTTGGGCCAGCTAACCTAAAAATTGGTGAGTTTGTGTCCACCAGGAGATGTGTTGTTCTAAACCCTGCTGGGCTCTGGCAGAGTGTCTTGGGTCAGACCGTGCGAAAGACGCACTAGATTTCATCATCAAATCTACTAACATTTTTTTTCTCTTGAGCCCTCAGTTTTGCACCTTTAACATTCCCAGAACATTTTTCCGTCTGTGTGTGTACATACACTGGGTATATATATATTAATATAGCTATTTTGATAGATGTATACAAGATTTTTTTTTAAAGGAATGTTTAATTAATTACCTGACCAGGTTTGAATTCTGAATGGTTTTGGGGAGGTTCATTTAAACATTAATTAGAAAAAACATAATGAATTATTAAGTAAAAACTTTGTTAGCAACAATGGTGAAGCGACGTAAGTCAATCAAATGCCATTGTTGTGCCATTTTTTTGAGAGAAAAGAATGAGGTTATAAATAGAAGCATTTCTCCTATACTGGCATCAGTGCTGTCATCTAAACGTATTTTAAGGACTGTGAAGGAGCACTTCAAGCACATGTTTTGTGTCCTAAATCTGCAGCTGGTTTTGTATGTATATTTGTCTGCAGGTCTGTATTTGTGCAGGAGTGGTTTTCAAGGTAGCCGTGGGAATGCGCTCTCTACAAAGCTTGAGATGTTGGGTTTTTTTATAGAAACCTTTTGACAGGTTTAGTAGGGAAGAACATATAATTAATAGACATGCAGTTATTTGTAGCAGTTTAAAAAACTGGAAAGACTGGGAAAAATGGCTTTGAGAGAAGATGTTAATTTTCTTAAATACGGACACTTGAAAAGGTTTTGGTAGTTTCTTCTCTCATTTCAGTCTTTGTTCTCCCACTCTGTGACAGCTGCTGCTCACTGTTTTTCCTCTTCTGTTTAGTCTTGATAAGAAGTGGTGGGGTGTTTGGGGATTTTTTGTTTGTTTGTTTCCTGTTGGGAAAACAGTTGGTACTTCTGAATATCATTAAAGCTGGGGGGGAAGCAGCAGGTAACGCGGCGTATTTTGTTGGAGCTCTGACCTTAGCGTAGATTTTTTTACAAGACCCATGTCACCAACATCCTCATTGCAGGGGGAAAAGGCTAATTAGTTGAATATATCTTTCATTAGGGATGGGTAAACCAGTCTGGGAAATTTAAACAAGATAACAAACAGCCACTCAAAACTGAAGCTAAGCAGGTGTCTTCTGAAATGAAACAAAATCTAAAGGACCAGTTCTGCTTAAATTAACTTTCTGAAGCTCACTCCAGATTTTACCTATTGACAATCATATTGTCATCTTTCAACTTCCATAAGAAGCATTAAGAACATTTTAATAGTAGTTCTTATCTTTTATCTGTGGTTTATTCCCAGTGTGTTAGATTGTAGCTGACATAATAGAATTGTTATTTCATGTAAACATGTGGCTAAACCAAGTTGTTTTACAAGCAAAGCAATTTCTGGAATCGGACTACCTGCAAATCTTGTGCTGTGTCCCTAAATTCTTATGCCACAACGTCCCCTTTCTGTTGCAGATGATGTTATATGCTTCCCCCGTACTCTCTCATGATTGATCTGCATCTCTGTCTTTAAGCCACCCTCATGGTATCTATATGGTACATGCACAGCTTCCTTTCCCTGCTCCTCTCCCTGTGCACCTCCACCCCTTGTCCCTTGTCACCCTCCCTGGCTGCTGCTGGGACCAAGGGTTGCCTCTGCTCTTGAAGACGTGCAAGGAGTGACCATGTGGTAAGATAAGAACAACTAAATTACAACTTTTCCATCCGTATCTGTGCTAATGAGGTTCCTTCCTTTTAATCAGACCCAGAGGGATATTCAGGAAAGCTGTAGGACCTAAATGTGAATTTTCTCCATCAAATTGGTTGTAATTGGCAAGTAAATTCAAAATTTGTCAGGGAAGATGGGAATGGGCAGTGGTTCAAAAGCCTCATTTCCTGGGAAGAGCATGCTAAACCGCAAGGAAAAGTGTTTTCATAAAATTATGGAGAGGAAACTTGCTTTTGTGAGACTCACCTCTAATTTTACCAGTGTATTAATAATAAAAACTGCAAGAAATCAGAGCGTCTTCTACATTAAAATATTAATACTGTATTTCAAAAGATCTACTTGTATTAATACAAACATTCTATACTTTGTTGTAATGTGTTAAATGCAGGAGTGTATAATGCTTTCAGATACATATTCATATATGTATGTTATAATTCACCCTTGAAACATGGAAATGTCCCAAATTCTGCTAGTTATACTAGGCCAAAAATAATTTAATTTAATTGCACAATTACTTCTGTTGTTATAGTATCAGTGAATCAAATAATTATTTCTGAAACATTTTTGCAGCAGATGACCAAAATGTTTTATTGCTCAATACCAATCATTGAATTAGGAAAATGGACTACAACTGTGAGAAATGAGTTCTTAAAACCCCTGAATGATGCGATTTCTGTAAATGTCTGCTTGATGTCATTAACCTTAAGCATTCTGAGAAATAATTGACTCTGTAGGATTTGCCTTTACCTAATATTTTGTACTGAATTAACTCTGTGTATTTATATACAGTGATATATATATATATCACTCACTCAAGTGACTTCTAGTTAGATCTCACATGTATATTAGTCAGTCACTTCTGGTCACTTAGATGACTTAGATGAGTCACGCAGTCACTTAGGTGAGGGTGGTGAGACACTGGAACAGGTTGCCCAGAGAAGCTGTGGATGCCCCATCCCTGGAGGGGTTCAAGGCCAGGCTGGATGGGGCTTGGAGCAACCTGCTCTACTGGGCTTCCAGTGGGATCACACTCAATGATCTTTAAGGTCCCTTCCAACCCAAACCATTCTATGATTCTGTGAAGTGAATATGCTTGGTTTCAAAAAAGACATAGGAACTAAAGAATTGTTATACTTGAGGAGATTACAAATCTACTTAGAGCTGTATTTACATGGTCCTCTTCGTCAAGTGAGGTGTAAAATAATAGCATGAAAAGATTCTATGTTTAAATGAAAGCATTACTTAATGTTTAATAAAGTATTATTATGTTTTAATAAAGTTATATTATGCTTTCTTGCCAACAATACTGCTTTTTAATGTTTTGCCTGTAGTGATCTCTCACTGGGTGGAAGTTTAGCTCTGAAATCAGCTGCCGTTATGAAGCCTTTGAATGAAATCTCAGTGCCGGTTACTGGAGAGCTGGATTCTTTTCCAGTGGACCCATGGAGAGTTCACTGCAGAACCAGTACAGGAAAATTAGCTTATTCTCCCCCACCTGACGGTTCAAATTGTTTTTCTCAGCTCTGAAATGCTAACTTTTAATTTCAGTATTGGTCCAACTGAAAAACCAATCCTGCAGGCATAAGTTCTCTGGCCGGGTGTCTGATTTAAGGCACACGATGAAAAATGTGCCATCTGGCAATGGGAAAGAAAAGCCTTAAGAATGGGGTTGGTAATGAAGTTTGTTGACAATGACAGTTTTGGGGAATTCTTTTAAGGGATAAATGATTTGCAGTACCATCGAGCATGGTATATAATTAGAATTCTCTTTAAAAATCTTTTCTTTCTTTTTCCTTTTAAAATACTTTCACTGAAGAGATGAACAATATTGCACTGAAAAATAAGCCTCTGGGGGCAGGCTTTATAGCTGCAAGTTGGCTTCGTGGGCCAACTCACAAAGCTGGTGATGGGAAAGCTTGCCACGTGTGTCCTGCCTTTATTCCAGCCTGGTGCTGTGTTGTTGTGGGTGGTTTTGGTTCCAGTGTCTCACAGATTAAGGTCAGACCATGGGCAGCTTGGCTCGGAACGTAGACAGTTATTTTCTGTGTGCTTAACATCTCCCTTGACTCTGCAAATGGAAGGCTGCAACTTCGTTTAGCTGCCAAAGAGCAGCAAAAGGAAATGTCAGTGTGGTAGCATCTTCCTCTTCCCTGAAACCCGCTGTCTCTATCGATGACATTACACCCACAGATACAACAATTATGGAGAGAAAATAAACAGTATGAGTGACACCACAGGGAAAGCAAAATCCCGTGTCATCTGGACTGCTGCAGCCTTTTCAGAACACTTAAGCTGGACTTCTGTGAAGGGGGTCATCGGGTAATTCAAAGCAAAAATGGACTTTTGACGTAAGAAGCGCAGAAGATGGATGGGCTTGAACAACCTCAAGGTTTTTTTTTTTCCAGACAAACAGAATAAAGGGGTTCTTGTTGAGATCAGTGCTGCAAAGACAGATGCCTCTACCTTGTTGTCTCCTCCCTTGGTTCCTGTCCCTTACTGCAGCTGTGTGGCAGACATCAAAATTACACTTCTGCATAAATTAGACATTGCTCATGAGAGACCTTGTCCTAAGAAAAAAAACAACAAAAAAGCGGTGCCCAATTGCAGATTTCTGTTTCTAACTCTTGAAGTTTCCTTTTGGCCTGGATTAAGTCTTTGTTGTCCTACTGGTCAGGTATTTTCTCTATACAGCCAAGTACAAAAAATGGGAAGGAATGGGAAGGAGTTCTTTGAATAACTTCCCAGATTAGTGTGAGAAATATAAACGAAGGGCAGAATTCTCTTGCTGATGTTTTGTTTTGTGCAACAGCTGTACTAAAATCAGCATAAGATGAGAAATGGATGTTCTACTTCTGGTTATTGATTTCCTCTGTAGAACTGTAATGTTCTATTTGTGCCCTTTTTTCATGGTTCTGTTTTGTTGTGTGTGTTTGAAAGGTTTCAGCTCCTGACAAGCCAAGGGATTATTTTCCTGGCTAACTGGCTTGCTTCCCTTCCCAACTTCTTTACAGGCTTTACCCTCAAGTGAGATATTGATGCTTCCAAATTTCTCCCTAGATTACCTAGTGGTAATGGAATTAATAATAGAATTTTCAAATTTTTAAAGATCTTTTGTCTGATAATTTATTAAAAACGCTAAAGATATACAGTGAGCTCCGTGCAGATTTTATGTAAAGAAAGGGACTGAACTTATGAATGGATAAGATTTTATTGTGATGCCATCAGACCAGGTTTAAATTCTGCACTTTTCTGATTAACAAACAAAAGTCAATGTGGCATGAAGAAGGACAGTAAAAAGAAGTAACGTAGTCACCCCTCTCCTCATCAAAAGCTATTGAATTTCTGTGGTTTACAGTACAATAATTTTAAAGTATTTAGAAATAGAACAATTTGCCAGATCACTATGATTAGATTTGGAATTACTGGCCTTTCCCTAGTAAAGGCTGTTTGTTGTCTTTGCAGGCTTGTTGGTGGAATGTTTTTGCAAAGACTGACATCATTTCTGAGGCTTTATAGAGGTTTCAGTCTTGAGAAATGTTTTCTCCTTGGTGAGTTCTGTTCTTTTTCTTAAATGATTTCTAAAGATCCCTCAAGTGAGGGGTTCCCGACAGAGGAGTAGCAGCTAGGGTTACTTTTCTCTGTAATATACTATGGATGTAAAATGGCACATTTAAGTAGGTGTTATAAAATTTGTATTTTGTTTCCTTTGGGTTCTAAATGTAATAGTCTTGGTTTAGCCCTGACTTAACACTTTGATTTTTCCAAAATGAATTTATAATTTTGTTTGTTTGGCTTTTTTTTTTCTTTTTTCTGAGTAGTATGAAAATTTCATCAGAGAAATTATGCAGAAGATAGAATCATAGAATGGTTTAGGTCAGAAGGGACCTTAAAGATCATTGAGTTCCAAACCTCTGCCCTGGGCAGGGACACCTCCCACCAGACCAGGTTGCTCAAAGCCCCTCCAGCCTGGCCTTGAACCCCTCCAGGGATGGGGCAGCCACAGCTTCTCTGGGCAACCTCTTCCAGTGTCTCATCATCCTCACAGTAAAAAATTTCTTCCTTATGTCAAATCAAACCTACCCTCTTTCAGTTTAAAAACCGCCGCCCCTTGTCCTGCCACTAAGAATTCCCTCGCTGTCTTTCTTATAAGCCTCCCTTTATATACTGAAAGGACACAATTTTAATTTAAAAAATGGGACTTTTAAAAAAGTCTCCCTTACAGTGCAGGGGACTGCAGGCATCATAATGGTTTTTCATACTGAACTGCCCAGTATGCCCCAGGTAGACACTGTAAATTACCAAAATAGTGTGTGAAAGAGAAATGTCTTAAATCTATTTACTTATTCTTTCAGTAAATCTACCTCTTTGAGTACTGGTAACAATTCCTTGAAGTTATGGTGTCTATGGTTACGATTTGCTTGGAACAATAAACAACAATGACTTTTCCAGCCAGGAGCAAGATAGATTATTGTGCATTCATTTTCTTATTAGTAAGGGCTGATTCCAGGAGAGACTGAAGCTCAATACTGTGTTAAAGCTGCAAAAATAAAATTAAAAGGTATGCTTTATGTTTCTTCCTATAAGAGCTATGCTCTCAATGACAAACACATGCAATATGTGTCCCCTACGTATAGGAATTGAAATATCAGTTTCTTAATGGAAAAGATCAATAAAGCTCAAGTAGGATATGGGTTGTGAACTGTGGAAGACCAGTTTTAGGCTTGTGTGTGTTCAGGCATGGTAAGTCTTGGTGTCCCAGCCCTTTTACGTACCTAAAGAATGTCTAAGATGTTACGGATGCTTAGTACAATCTAAACTGGATGAAGAGGCTGTAGTAAACAGATTACAGCAGTGTTTATTGGTAATTCATTCTGGTGAGGGAAGTCAAGGAACCATTAAACAGTGTATAAATAGGGTAAAATGAAGAGGTGCTGTGCAGCGTTGAACAGTTTGCAAGTTAACTGAGCAATAACTCCAGAGATTTCTCCAAGGAGAAGAAAAAAAACAGTCAGCTTTGCTTAAGTAAGATTGAGATAAATATGCTTTCAGTTTGGAAGGTATGTTTTTAGCAGGAAGGATTAAGTGGACTTGGCAGTTCCTTTGAGCTTGACATTGATATTGTAATGAGCTTTAAATAGCTGATTCCCAACACCTCCTGCTCCCTGTGCCCATGAGGTCAGCCTCGGGGTCAAACTGAATACCAGGGAGGTTGGTTTCCTCGGACCCTGAGGGACATGTCCCCAGGTGACACTCAATCTCTTGAAAATCTGTCAGTTCATCATGACTCACTTGAAGTGCTACTAGCTGAAGAGAAAGCAGAGATTACCCCCTTACCATCTGTTAGAAGCTTCCTGCTCCCTCATGGCTGAGGCTTTGGTGTGTGAAGATGTGGATCAGGTTAGCAGGCGAGATGACACAGCAGAAGCAGGTGGTGAGATCTGCTTCTGCTCAGCATGAAAAGCAGATGACCAGACTGTACAGTCCTTCAGCCGTTTCAGTGACCTCCCATTTCATCACTTTTATGTAATGGTATTATTTCTTAACAGCAAGTGCAACTTTCTCCTTATATATTTGCACCATTTCCTTCCAAAGCACCCAAAAGAATTTTAATTTCTGCAATAAGAATGTGGTGGGCTGGATTCTTTTTGTTTGAGAAAAGTCAACTGATTACTTGAAAATACAGAAGCAGAACTGGACTGGTACCTACAATGTTTAAAAAGACATCAAAAAAGCCCATCAAACTTGAAGGACATAGAAGACCTTGACATTTCTGCATTGAGATAATTTGTGTCTGACATGTTTGCAGATTTTCATCAAGAAGGTGGGCAAAATCAACTAGAAAAGAGAAAATACAATGAAAATATTAAAAACCAAATCAAGGAAATGCAAAATCATTCCAGTTAATGTAAAGAACAAACCTAAAGGAAAATAGCTATTCTCAAAAAAAACTTTGAGCTAAGCACAAACTGGACATTTTTTTTCTGAAACAAATCCAAATCATTGCTGTTATTCAGGAATAGTTCTGGAAAAGGTAAATTATCTCCAGTGTGGAGAGACGAGGTCACTCTGAAAGCCTGTGCTCCCAGGTTAAAAATCAGCAGTAACAGGTAAATGTAACATAGAGGGAACCACAAGGGTACTACAAGAAAATACCACCTCTGGGTTGCTTAGTTGTCAAATAAATAATTTTAACTTTATTTCTCATCAGTTGCAGGGAATAGATTGGGTTTAAAATCTGAATTAATATGTAATTTTGTTATAGCTAAGTAACCATATGGTTAGGATGCTGTACCCCATTCATAACACAGATGAGAGATGGGATAATAAAGTCCATAGGAACATTTTTACTACTGTGAGAAGTTTGGGAGTAGTTGGCTATCAAAATTACATCATTTTCAATGGGCCACTAGAAATACTTTTATAACTATTGCATTGTTTAAGGAGAATATTGTTCCAATTCTGCAGAAAACCCAAACCAAGCAAACCTCCATTTCCCCCAGTCTAGGAATCAGAGTGGTCTGAAATACCTTTATCCCAAAAGGACGACTTTCCTGGTTGAGCGAGGTGTTGGAGGCATTTGCACCACTTCTGTAATTAGAACTAGAAATAGAAAAATGCCAAGCCTTGTGTCAATTGTAGCATCTTTTCTTTTGTACTTCTCCTGATGTTGAGCCCTGCAGTATTTCCTAAGTCATGCTGGCCAGGGCACTCTGCCCATCCAAGCACGGAAGCAGGTGGAGATTTGCACCCTGCCTCTTGTTCTGCTCCAGGTGTGAAGCCAAGTGGTTCTGAGGGTGGCAGAGGAACACGTAGGACCTTTCATTCCTCTCTGATGGGATGTTGTACCACATTTCCCTGCATGTGAAAAGAGCAGCCTGCCCTTCCTCTGCTCGTTTTCCTCTTCCACTGAGAGCAGGTCAGCACAGGGTCAGAAAAGGCTCTTGAAGTTACAGTGGAACATCCTGAGTTTTACTGTCATTTTGAACTTCTAATATTTGCGAGGACCAGTGTAAAATAAGTCAGTTTTAAAACTGGAGCAAAGGAACTATAAATCAGTCTCTTTGGCACAACTCTCTGCAGACTGTTCTTGCCAACAATTCCAGCGAGCATCTTTGCTGTTGTTAAATCTACAACAGAAACGATTTGTGAAGTTCAAGATTTTATGTAATTTACACAAAAAAGAATGTAGTTTATAATGCTTACTGTAAAGGCAGTATTCCTTGCAGTTCCTAATGTAGTATATGAAAAACCAACAAATGGTAGTAAAAAGTTACTTGCAGCTTACAACCAAAATTTCTGTATGTCGTGTGTGTATGATACAAGGGTAAAAATGGTGTGACTTTGATACTTAATTTTTTTTTTTTGTATTTTGTCACCCTAATTTTTTTTCAAATACTAATTTCATCTTCCTGAAAAATGCAGGTAGGATATAACATGATACCCAAAGACCACCCAACATTTCTTTCAGAGAGAACTTCCAGATTTTTCATACGAAGGTGGGAAGTGGCAATTTCACCTCTGCTGTCTGTTTTCTTCCTGATAGTATAGAATAAGAAGAGCTAAATGTGACAACTTTTTGGGTCTGTTTTTCAGTGTAGGGACGAGTTCAGTGTAGGAAAAAATCCACTGTTAATTGGCACGTATCAGTGCTGAGAGATCTAGATGCAGTTCTGTGTTTCAGTTTGAACATATAAGGTTATGTGTGAATATGTTCTGAGTTTGCTGAAGGTGCAACAGTTTCGTTTTGTTTTTCTTCTAAATTAGAGACCAATTACTGGACAAGAGCCTAAGCAAGAAATTCTGAATCCTATGACCAGAACCAAAACTTTATCCCATGACCAATTTAACTAATTTTCAAGTCATGTTTTAGAACATTTTTTCTGTTGTCTTAATAAAGATTATTTTTACCCAGACAAACTCAAGAGCTTGCAAAATAGCAGTTTTATGTCATGCAGTAAAAATAGCAGATATTTTCAGCACATTTTTTATCTTTTTCTCTTGTGCTAAAATGTTCTTTCAATGAGGAAAAATCCACCCCAAAGCATATTAGAATTGTGAAGAGGGTTCCTTTAGGCCATTGTAAGAGAATTGATGTCACTTTGCCTCTGTGGAAGTGATCCAGGCCTGTATGATTGTCCTGAACTGCTTCTCATGTTGAGCTTGTGATTCAAAGATGAGAGTATATTTAGAAGTAGATTTTCCTCTTCAGCACTGTCTTTTCTTATTTTCATCCTTTTTATGCATAAGATTAAATATAAAAACCCATCAATACAGTCCACGGATGCTTCTATATCAAAGCAACCCACTCATAATTTAAAAATAAATGTAAAGATATTTACAGATGTTTTATGCTTAAGTGTTCATGGTAATGGTAAAGCTTCTACTTTTCTTTATTACTTTCCATGGTAGATGTTGTAAGTTAAATGCATCACTTGAATTTTATGATGTCTGAAGCTGTTCTACAAATCATTTTTGTCATGCATTTTCTTTTCTATTTCTAAGTTTTACTAAGATGCTCATGCATTTCATACAAATATGGATTAAATTTAAACTGGGGGGATAAAGCTGGGGAGCAAAATAAACACTATACTATTACTATTAACATACTGAATTTTTAGTCATTAATATGGAATAGTTGGATTGATGTTTATCTCGATTCTCAGCGTAACATGGTCATCTTGAGCATTTCTGAATTCCACCTGGTGAAGTGAAAATTAACTGAATTGTTCAGAGTGCACTCCCTGAACCCTTATTGCACACACTACTTGTTCTTAAACCCCAGCAATCCCTGCCACAAGAGATTGGTGGGGTTCTTACAGGTGCACAGTGGTTTCTTATCTTCATGCATGTACGTTTTCCTAGAGTCAGGAAATTTGAGGAATTCCTTTTCTTTGTACTGTTTCATATTTAGAAATTCTGTGTTAAATATATACAGTTTAGGTTCTGCTAGACCAGCAATATTCTATTTTCCAGCTGCTAAGTGGCATCACCTTCCACTGAAGCAAATGATTTGATGCAAGATAAAACAGTGGTGAGCAATGACGAATAAATCTCTCCTACTGCTTTGTACTAATGTGTCACTGGGGCAGAATATTTTCTCCCTACCCATTATTTATTTCTCAGGTCACTTCTTGTAAACAAGAAATGGTTTGAAAAGTGGCTCTGGAGAAAGATAGCATTCTGGTGTTTCAGTGTTTGTGGCATAGTGCCACTAGTTTTTGAGTGACTGCCTGTATGAAACTTCCATACATCTAGGAAGTAACACTTACATCAGTTTGGACCTTTTTTAATCTGAGAGATTTTGCCATTTTGATAAGGGCAAATAATCTGTTTCTTTATTTTCCTGCTTCATTGTCTGAAAAATCTTTGGGTATGTATGTGCTTTAGTAGCCTGAAAGGAGAGTTCTAATGCTGATATTTAGCTTTAGAAAGTACTTTGCACTTCAAATAGTTATTGCAGCTCCTCTAGCTCTGCCTGGCTTTCCAGAATGGCTGCCACAGGAATTCTGAGAGGGAGGCGGTGAAAATAGGTGTCGTCTTTGGGATCTCTCTGGCCCTTGGCTCTAGGAGACAAAAAGAGAAACATTTATATTTTGATGACTTCTATTTAATGATTTTAGTGATGTGCCTGAATTTCAAGGAAATATAATAATTTCTCACTTTGAATCTGTAAAATATGAAGGACTATAGTAGGGACGCTGCAAATCTTGGTTATATGTGGTTTGGGAACATTGTGCAAAATGTCCCAGTACTTCCATGTAAAGACTGGGGGAGTCTTCAGCAGTGTGTTTGAAGAAGCAGTTCTACTGCACCTTCTAAAGGGTAAGCAGCCATTAGGCTCCCTGATCAATTAAATAGAAATACTTTAAATAGAACAGCTGCATCAGTCAAATAACTGTGAAATATACTTTTCCAGAAATTCCTTATGCTGAGATGTGTAATTACCAGTACTGTAGTCAATTATAAATTCTTGTTTTCTTGATTTATAGAAAAGTTTGCCATAGTTTTTTACTTTCATTAGGTTTTGGGAGGGGGTGGGGTTTGGTTTTTCTTATTTAAAATGGTCAGGATTTCTTTCTTATAACGCAACGGGCACTTTATACCAGAAGCAAAGCAGACATTAAAACAAGCAGACTTTGTTCTCTTTGTGCCTTGAGCTGAACAGGCTGCAGAATTGTGCATTGAGTAGCTACTGTTTAAGTTTCTTAGGAGATACTTGTTTGCAAGTCAGCATTAGTGGGCTTATCAGCTTTGTAAACTGTGTCTTCTTCGGTCACTAACAGCTTTGAGAGGAAGGGGAACACGTTCAGCAGCTTGTGCAGCTCCAGTGATCCTTGGAAATCCAGGCGGGATGAGCTGGGCATCATGCTCTGGGCTTCTGACTTCTCCAGTGCTTCTACTGGAGGATTTCCATCGGGCCCCTTAACATGGCTTTGATTCTTTCATGTTCACCCCAGACGAGCCTTGCTCACGCTCGTGTTTGGATTATGAAAATAGTCTCACGTTGAATTTCCTGGTATATGAATGTGTTACGTCTGTATCTACAAGTGGCACTGATTCTGTAGTTGGGATTGAAATGTAACAGTTTTAACATGTTAATTGTGTGAACTTCCTACTTAACTCATTCTGGAGAAGGCTTGTATCTGGGATTTGTAGTCCTCCTTAAAAGAGAGGAGCAGTTTTTTAAAGCTGTGTATGTGTTTTGGTCAAACATTTGGGATATCCTTACTAGAGGTTGTATATTCTCATTGTCATAATCAGAGAAAAATCATGGTGGGGAATGAATTCAGGCTATGAGAACTCTCTGAGCACGAAGTACACAAATGCAATATTTAAGTCCTGTTCTCTTGGTTTAGGAGATGTGACGTAGCATGGAATTAAATTATAATTTTATTGAGGTTGAAAGGGGTTTTGCAACTTAGGCTTCTGCTGTTCTACCTACTTAAAAAGCAGATGAATTATTTAAAAAGGCTGAAAAAAATCTTTAAGAGAGCCTTAAAAAGTAGAAAATGTTTAGTTTTGAAACTTTGTTCTCAAGCAGAAAGTCTGTTCTTATATTACAGAAAGGTTTGTTGTGACAGATGTGTTTGGATGAATTTAGCCTAATGAAGTTGCTTGAGAGCACGTTTGATTTGATTGTAAACAAACTGTATTATGGGCTTTGGGTGATCTTACAGATAAAAGAAAACTGTAGTTTAGAGACCATGAAACAGATTCAGTTTGTTCCCATTTAATTCCTTTATATTTTTCTGGCTTGAAAGTTGCCAATAGCAAGTGATTAATTAAACATAACAAAGGTACTGCTGGGTCAAATTTTGAGGCCCGTCTTTTAATGGGTTCACATTGGTACATCCCTAGAAATCAATGGAGGAAGACTGTTTTGTTGTGTTTATGCACCTGAGTTTGTGCCAAAGCAGAAATGTCTCCCCGTGCCCTCTTTCTTTTCCTGTAACACACATTGGCTCAGGTCCTGACTGGCACAAGGAGCCTTTCTGCAGGCTCTCAAAACCAGCAGAAGTTCTGGAGCTGGGGAGGCCATTAAGTGACCCCCCTCCTTGTACCTACTGACCTTAGGGCATTGTTCCTGATGGGAGCTACATTCGACCTGCATCAAGATGTAGGGTTTTAAACTGTTGTATTATAGTGGTAATCAACGTGGTATTATAGGTTTTTGCAATCGTTTTTACAATCTGGAGGCGGATGGTCTCTCTTGCACTTATCAGTTACCTTTGGGGGCAGAAACTGGACACCTTCATAAAATATTACTGCTGGGTTGCTATCCATACAGCTAAAAATGTGCTGCAGTGGAATGCCCGAGATGCTGCTGCAATAGCACAAAAAATCTGTGGAGTTGGGTTCGTTTTTGCCTTTCTATAGTGAGGTTGAATTTCCTTTACACGTGCAGATTTGGCGGCACATTGTTTAGGAGAGATTTGGGTGAAATACTAAGGTACAATGGACACTCGATTATTGAATGCAGAGCTGGGAGGTACCTTTTCCTAAGGTCCCTAGCTTATGTGGTGTCTACCTAGAAGCTTTTTTCATAATTCATAGTCCTTACACCTTTTTCAGCTCTGCAGAGAATTAGTGTAAGCAAACTTGTTCAGAAGCTGAGAAATGGAGGATCAGATATAAAGGTCACCTCCAAAACTGTAACAGATATAATCATATTGATTTAATCAAAACCACTTTTTAATTTCAGGCCTTTGGTAGACAGTTGCTCTTTAAAAGTCCTAGTTTCTTTTCAGTGTTGTTTTAAATGAGCTGCTTTATTTTTACATTTGAAACCACTTTGCTAAATTTATGGAAGTACAGGAAAGGCGGTCTCCATTTTCTATTTTGGCCTTTGCCAAATTCATTGCCTCCCAGTTTTGTGATTCATTTAGTTCTTATTTCTCTGCATATTTCTTGGAATGAGATTGTAGGCTTTAAAATGTTGCTGGAAGTGGCCTTTTGATTTGCTATAGAGAAAAATACAATTCAAGTGACTTTCCTACAGCACTGTTTTGGGATGGTCTTGAATGTCCATTTTCTAACCTGTGAACCAACATTTTGTTTCTATAATTTTTAAGCGCCCCCCAGTGTAGATTTTTTGGCTTTTTGAATTTGTCACCGTAGTAATACATTAAAACTCCCCACCCCAATTGACTTTTTTATTCCCCTATAAATGTAGATAAAACAAATTTAGAGTTATTCAGGATGGAAGGTATCATAAAGGTAAGGTAAATAAGTTACTTTAATTCATTAACTCTTAGATTTAGACTCCACTGCTTAGGTTCAGAATACCTGCTAGTATGTTCTTGAAAATGGGAATTACGTTCAAAATTGTTGATTTGTATAAACGTTTGAAGTGCCAACAGTCTTTGCTTTGAAGTGTCATTTACCTTTCCCCCGTGGAGGAGCAGCTCCTGGTCCGTGCTCCCCCCGCTTCGCTCCCGCTCTCATTGTTCCTCTCCACGGACACAGTTGCGTTTTTGGCCCGGGGTGCTTGGTGCACTGTGTGCTTTTGCAGGTCACGGTGCCATTTGGGCTTTGAATAACTGTAATATATTTATCAGTTCCTTTCTGTCTGCTCTAAATAAGCTCCACTGTACAATATGTGCAAATCCTTGATAAATCAAATTCCCAGTTAGGAATGAACTCTTAAGTTTGGCTCTGCACCGCTGGAGTGAATGGAGCTTCTTATGGACACATGGAGATATGTTGCTGAGCAAACTGCTTTGATTAACAGAATATGCTGTAATTTTAAACGTTGGGTTGGAGTGTAAGTAGCTATGAGACAGATTTGTAAGTATCTTTCAGGTTCCACCTCTATTTTTAATACATAGTCAAACCAGTGTAGAATAGTTGCAGGACACCAGTAAAAGATGTACTTAAAATGTGTATTTTAATTCTGCTATTAAAAGCGCAGACTTATTCTAATATTCTGGATTTATAAGAATATGAAAACCAGCAGTTTATTACAGTTTCAGTGCTTTCTTGCTGGGCATGAAAGTTCTTGTTTGGGCATGAAATATAAATAAAAGTCCATGTTTTAAAATAGGTACTTAGGCTAAGTCCTAACAAATACATCTTTATCATATTTATCACTTTGTCTTAAGAAATGAGTCATCTTAGTAACAACAATTTCATCTCAGTACTTAAAAAATATTTGATGTATGTTCCACATACTGCTTTCTTGGTAAGGCATAGTTTTGTTTAATTCTGGATCAATTACATGCCTCAAATGTACTTCTTTAACAGGCTGTATAATGCCATATTTTGTTTATGTAATGCTTTTGAGTGTTTTAATTACCTAGATTTTAACAATTTATTATAATAGTTGGGTGAAGCTATCTCTAGTATTTTTTTGGAGTCTCTTTTTACACTCACAAAGCCAAGAATTTGGGACTGTTTGTTCTTCACCTCAACTGCATGTGTGAAATATTACTTTAGATTCTGGTTGGTCAAAAACCCATTAATTTGCAGAACTTGCTCTTCAAATGTAAAAGTACAACAATGCTGATTTTTAAATACAACAGTATAATTCTTGTAGACTTCTGTATTGCAAATATTTATTAGGCCCATAGGAGAAAATGTTATGCTTTACAGATACACAAGTCTGTAATGTAAAGGAATCAGTAGTTAATTTCATCACTTTTTCATAGTATGGCAGTGATAAACGTGATTTGCATCAGTTAAAATATGGTAACTTACTGCGATAATTTGAGGTTAATTAAAAAAAGCTGCACTAAAAGCTTGCTTTCTTTTGGATATTTCATAATTCTGTTTTTTCTAATCACAATTCTGTCTTTTATTGATGGGGCAGAGTGTTTACCTGTGGATTTTGAAATATTAAAACAGTGTGATGTGGTTGTTGTGTAGAACTGAACCTTTTCTGGGTCTATACAGATACACTTCTCAGTTTGTTGCTCAGGTGTGTTCTACCACAGCAAGAGGGATGTTCAGAACAGGCATATAACCAATGTGAACTTTATGTGTGTGTGTGTGTATATATATATCTACATCTATATATTCTCTCTCCCACAAAAAACATTGGTGTTTGGTTTTGTTGTTGGTTTTTTTTTTAATGTGGATCACTACAGTTTAGCTCACTTATTTTTGTGCTGACATTTAAAAAAAATTGAAACTCTCTAGATCTTTCTTTCCTTTTTGTCTTTTCCTTTTCTTCCTTCAAGCTTTAAGTTGAGAATAGTGGTTCAGTATATTGGGATTCACAATGGAAAAAACCCAATACAGTTCAATTCAGGCAGGTTTTACAAAAATAGAGAGCTAGGCTTACCCATGGTGTCAAAACCTCTGAAGAGAAGGTGAGAAATAGGAACAATGCCTTAGTTGCCTCCCTTCTGCTGTGATATTTTAGTGGTTGAGGGATTCAGAGTGAGAGAGTCTGGGATTCAGTTTCATCTTCTGCTTGATCACATTTAATCCACTACCTCTTATTTTCCAGAATATTTCCCTAACAGACAACTTGCATGGTATTCTGGGTTTGCTATGAAGCCTTTCTTTGCCATTAGTCCTCCATTTTGTATAAAATACTTAAAGAATAAGTAAAAATCAGAGGCAGTGCTTGGAACTCTGGTAGCTTCCTGTCTTTTCAGCAGCATTTCCTAATAGTGGTTTTTAAAAGTCATTATTCTAACTTCAAGTGGATCTTGTTTGGCTTCATTTTGCACATGCTTACGTTTGTTGTGTGAGTAAAGAACTGTCTTCTCTCTGGCTCAATAGCCTGAGGTGTGCACAAAGCCCAGGCCACAGTGCATTAAAAAATTAGGAACACAGGAACTGACAGGGCAAATGAATCCACTTTCTTTGCTGCCTTCTGTGGGAAACGAGGGAATTCTGCAAGAGGTGGTTTGAATTCTCGAGAACGGGAAACTGTAGAAATGTCATTTTATTTAAAAGGCAGAAATTTACCTGCTCTTGTTCCCTCCTCCGTGTTTTATGTTGCCCTGTGCTGGGTGTTGTGCGTTCAGGAGCTGCTTCTCCTGCTTGGTTCCTCCAGGCAGCCTGCCCTCAGCTGGAGAAGGGGAGAGGAAGGAGAGGAGAAGGGGAGAGGGAGAAATAAATGCACAGGGGGTGGAGAGAAAGTGCTCCTTTGCAGGAAAGGTGTGTCTTTTCTAACACATGGTCAGACCGCTCTGGAGCTACTTTCAGGTAAGTACATCATATTATGGGCATTTGTGCCTTCTTGCTGTAACGGGGAGCTGTGTCTCACTTGCATAATTTATCTCTTGGTTCAGTAATACAATCCCAGTGGTTGGAGAATCGCAGGTACGGCAGATTATTACTTTTAATGATAACTTCATCGCTATCCTTTGCTATCCTTCGGGATAATTCTGTGCTGTCTAAACAATCTTGGGGTTCTGAGGGAGGAGGGTACACAAGTGGCGTGTGTAGTGAGTAGCAGCTTGAGTTCTTTTAACTCCTAAGGCAGATCCGTGGGCTTGTGAGAGAGAGAATGGCCATTGTTAGTTTGGACAGCCGGAAGGTAAATGAGAATTGCATTGAAAACCTCCCCGACGTTTTCATTTTAGAAAGTATGATAATTGCAAGGATTCATTGTAATAGAACCACGTATGTAAAAGAAAAACTAAACTATGAGTGGTTTTGCAGGATTTATTACCTAGTAATCATGTTGTACATGAAATATTAATCAGCCGCTTATATTTTCATTAACAATTGTCACATAGCATAGTTTTTAGCAAATGCAATGTTTGGGGATGAATTTCATAGATAGCAGTAAATGTTCAGTATTATATGAAATGGAAAGAAATTATTTGGAAAGACAAAAGCAGATTACTAATGTACTTTATCAAATGTTGATTGTACTTTGTATAGATTTCTATATTGAAAACTGACATCCTTTATGTTTAAACATAAGCTTGTGAAAATGCATTCAGGACCAGCTTTTCCTTGTCAGAATTCACACGCACTGTTGTTTCATTCTTTTCTTACTTTCAGACCCATATAATTGCTGAGAATTTTATTTGTCTTTAACTTGAGCTTAGGCACCAGTAAGGACAATATTCAAATACTTATCTTGATGGCTATAATATTTGTTTCTGAACTACAAAACCTGTTACATGAGTAAAATGAGACTTAATATATTAGTAGAATGTGGAATGCGTCACTATTCCTGCTCCTGAGTGGAAGTGGAAGTAGGGTTAGAAGAAAATAGATTACAGAATTATTTTTGATAAAATACAGCAACATTTTGCAAGTTGTCATGTTTTCTGTCATTGAATTTTGCTTATACTTGAATTTTGAATAGATTCACAGTGCAGCTTTAGCTGAAATTCAAATGGTACAAATGTCTGAATAGGGTGATATATTTGGATTTGCAAATGCTTATATGAAATGTATAACTTCTCTGAAGGGAATTAGCTGAAAAGGGATTCTCAAAAAGACAGGTGGTTGTTTTTTTTAAGGCTTGAAGTTACATCTGAAATATTGGCAGGCAGTCTGCCATTTATCACGTTAGCTAGAAATGTATCTACGACCAAAGCTTTTTTTCATCCTCTCGGAGAGAGACAATCCATAATTTTGAAAACACTCATCTGTGGGCAAGTCTGTGAAGCTGAATTCTGCCTGAAAAGACCCAAAGTTGGCACTGCGTGCTTATGTAACTGGGATTGCATAATAAAGCATGTAACCATATTCTAATAGTTTACTTTTATCACTGTTTCTTTAGGAGAAAAGGTTGCAAGAATGTAACTAATTACCCTCCTTCTTTAAGGTTACCAGGTGTCCTAATTTTCAAGGAGTGTCCTTGCTAACAGGGACAACCCTGCAATCTTGGAGGCTTTATTGAAAACGGGGCAACGTTCTAATTTCAGAAAAATCCCATGTCAGCCATACCTGAGCACCTCCAGAGCCTCACGTGGACTCTGAGGGCACCGCATCCGTCTGGAGTAGTACCAGTACTGGATGCCTTGCATCCTAGGAGAAAAAAATGTCAAATCCAGAGCTTCCCCAGCAGCCAGCTCTACCATTCCTGGGGGCGGCCGCTGGTACGGATATAAAAATTTTCCTAGGCTTAGATGTAAAGGAAATAAATTGTGTTTTCTGTTTAGAACTGTGTTCAATTTTTCCTTTCTGTGTAACTTCCCTGTAGCTAAAAAGCTAATAACTGGTCATGAGAATGGGTCAGCCAAATCAGGTTCATTGTCCCGTTCCACTTGAATGGAAAGACCAGGCAGCAAATGTTGGAGCATTGGAAAGAATTTCCACAGAGGTTGAAGCTAAATTTAAAGGAGGAACAGCTCACTGCACTCCCTGTTCCCAGACAGTTGTCAAAAGAAAAAAGTGGGTTTAAGAAGCATTCATATTTGTTTGACTACTTTATTATCTCTGTGTTCAAACTCAGAATATTTCATATGTATTTTAAAATAAGGAAGCCCTGGGATTACATAAGAGGTTATCCAAGTACAACACAGAGAAAACTCTGCTTCTGGAGGAAAGATTGAAACCTGGATTTACTCGCTATTCTGAAGGTGTGCTAAGCCATCTCTGATTCTGTATGTATCCAGAGATATATACAGAGATTGCTGTGATAGCCCACTTGTGCCCATATAGAATAGGTATGTGTGTAAGATCATTACTGGATTTCACTGAAGTTTTCTATCTTTGAGAAAATCCTGTGTAATTGTGTATTTAATTTAAATAAAAGCTTTGTAGTTTTTCTAGTACAGAGTCCTCAATAAATTTGAGGACTTAAGTGGGAAACTGTTAAAATGTAAACCTCCTTTGCTCTCCTCAAAATTTCGGGGGGTGGTTGCCCCACGGTGTCTGTGGACTCCAGGGCTCCTGCATATTGGGTTCCACAGTTGCCCGGGCAGGCAGGTCTTGTCAATGTAAATGGCTGAGCAGGATATTTAAATCCATGGTCTCCATGGTAATCTAATGTGTAAACCAAATAGGAGACTGCATGCATTTTTCATGTATGACGGTGTGTCAGGACACATGGGAAAACTTTCCTTCATTGGGTTTGGGGTTTTAAAATGTATCACAAACACATACGTGCCATTCATCTTTGTGTAATAGTGACAACTGTTTTTAAAATAAACAAGTATAGTTACCGCAGCTTTATTTTGTAACAGTATAAATGCTTGGTGTCAATTTATCAACACCTGAATGAGTTTAAAAGAATGTAGTTTTTTATTTACAACAGCTGACTCCTACCTGGGTAAGTGACAGGTCTAGTATTTCATTACTTCCCCTTCTGTCATTTTGCAGTATAAAATTTCATGCATCTGCCATCTCGGTTTCTTCTCTTTGTTGGAAAGATTTCGGTACTCCCAGTTCTTGTAATTAGAATAATGATGCAAATTTTTCTCAAGGTTAAGAAAACTGCTGGAACCACAAAATAGAACATGAGCGAGCTGTAATTGCCTAGTTTCTTAAGTGAAGATCTGAAACTCCCAAAGAATTATGCTAGTCTTTTGTGGGGAAGGTATACTGTTAGTATCAAGGGAAATGTCAGTTCTTAACAGTTGCTGATAATTAAGGGCCAAGGTTTCAGCTGAGGTGAAGGAATGATTTTGCTTAAGTGTTGGAGCCAATAGGCACCAGTAAAAGCATCTGTGGAACAATTTGTAAGCTATTTAATGTTGTAAAAATCAACCGAAAACAGGGTTTGCATTTTCTTTATTAATTAAATAGGAAGCATTTTAATGATAATGCATCATGTGGATCAAGTCCTACAGTTGTCACTGCTGCTAATGGGATTTGTAAATGTTGCAAAAGCCATATGCATCATAACAGAAAAATTATTTCAGAGTGCCTTAGAAAGCTAGTCAGTTGTTATTTCTGAAACTTTGTGCAACTTCAGGTTACCCAAATCCAATCTTAGTTGGATTTGCCTTTGAAAGACTACTGCTCTGAACTTCCCTGCCCCATCATTTGATCTAGGTATAGATAAGTATTTGGTTAGCAGGTTGTGAATTTAAACATGCTGTAAGTGTTCCTGAAGCACCATATAGACGGGCAGCTGCATTCTCTAAACAAAGGGGTTTTTTTTCATGTTTGCTGGTTCTGGTTTTTTTTCTAAACCATTTAGGCAAGCTGTAAATGCTGTTCATGTTTGGACAACACAGCCAACAAACTTCTCTGCCTGGCAAGTTTTAGCAATATATAGGTGTCTGAGAAGCAGGGGCGAGGGTGTTTGTAAGGTGAGATGGCACAAAGCAGCAGCAAGGCATTTTCTTCCATCTGCATCCCTCAGTGAAAGCCTGCAGCAATACTGGTCTATCTGTATCTCCTGTATCGGGGCACAGTTATTGGGAAAAGGTTTAAGGGCTTCTCCTGCTCTCTTTAGACACTTCGGCGGCTCCTTCACTCTCTAGTTTTCCTGCTTCTCTGTCTTCCTTGACACATGGTGTGACAGCAGTGCCTCCACCGGGGCCACCGACAGAGTCCCTGGCTTCCCTTTTCCACTGACGGTACCAGGTCGCATCGCTCCTGCTGCCCAACTGCTGAGGATGAGATAATGCTGTAAGATATTTAAGAACTAAATTAACATTCTTTCCCATGCTAAGAGATGCCACCACTTGGTATCAGTGCTGCCAGCTGCCTCCGTGTTGCTTTTTCTAGATGTGTGCTGATTTTTTTTTGGTTAAACATCAGAGAGACTGACTTTATGCAGAACAACATTCTCTTGTTGTTAATACTGTGGCTCCACTGAAGTACTAACTGGTTTGGTCCTTTGTTTTTCTACCATTTTACATGATTCTTACCTACCTTTTAGTGCATAGTCAGACCTTTCCCCCAGCAGTGCCCTTCTGGATAAATTTCAGCCTTTGGGAATCTGGTTGAGTTAATAATGCTCTGATTTGCTTTCGTGTGTCTGTGTATGCCTTTACCAAAGCCTCATTTTTCAACTGTATTTATTAGACAATGGCTAATAAAACTAACAATCTGCTAATATCTTACTTTGACCCTAAATGTTGATGCTCAGTTTTAGGTATTGCATTCTCTTGTATGCTTCCAATATAGCGGAAATCAGTATTGCTCTGAGTATTTTGGGGAATTATGCAACCTACTAAAGCTAGTAAACAGAATTTTTTTCCTGACATTCAAAATTAATTCTTTTTAGCAAGGCAGGTTTGATAGCATTGTGAATGGAGATTTGTAAATGTATCAATCTCCTTCATTGATGGGAGTTAAATCCCTTAATTCCAATATTTTGTGGACTGAAGAAAAACAGTTTTTAAAAGAATCTTTCTTATGTGGCTAATCCTATATATAAGAAATCTAGTTAATCTTTATTTGCAACATTTGACCTTGAAGTTCTGAAAATGCATTCTAGGTTTATTTTTTTTGAGAAAGTGGATGTGCTTCATTATATATAAGATATGAAGTTTTCCCCCGTGTCCATTATGAAAATTTGTCCTTGGTTCTGAAAATTAAGTTCTTTTCCCAATGCCTGGCAAATTCTATCCAAACTCTTCATTTACTCTCAGTGGCATTGTATAAATGATGGCATTGTGTAAGCACTGAAAGCAATTTGGCCTGGCAGATGGAACTTAAATGCTATGGCCATGACGCTTGAGCCAAAATCTGGTCATGAAACTTTTTAATAACTGTCAGCTCTACTCTTATTAACTTCCTCCTCTATTTGCAGTGCTGTGTCCCCAGGGAGTCTCAGTCTCCCCAGTACAGGACAAATACTGACAACTGGAGGAAGTCCAGTGAAGGGCCACCAAGGCAGGGAGCGTAGGAGTGAGCTGGGGTTGCTCGGTCTGGGGAAGAGATGGCTTTGGTGGATTGAGTTTTTGCTTTCTTTGATTATCCAGTGGAGGGTTATAACAAAAGGCAGAGCCACACTTGTCTCCGAGGTACAGAGCTAGAAGGATGTGAGGTAATACCACCAGAAGGATGTTCCACCATGGGAACAGTGGCCCAGACAGGGGTGAGGAATCTCCATCCTTTGGGATATTCACAGCTCAGCTGACCCTAAGCAAGCTATTCTACATTTGGAGTTGGCAGTGAGTTGGACTAGATGACCTTCAAAGATCCTTTCCAACCTCAATTATCCTGTGGTTTTGTTAAGAAGGTGAAAAAAACCCCAAAAGATATGTTTGATTTTAAGTTAATTTTCAAAGTAGAAATACACGGAAGGCTGAGCCTGCGTTTTCGTACAACTCAGTGTGATGGGATCTCTGTGAATGATGGGCTGTGGAGTCAGTGGGTCCTCTGGCAGTCTTGGAGCACAGATTTGAAATGACAGTTCATGCTTAACAGTTATTCTGGGAGATCATGCTTTCAGTGTGGCCACCTTGCCATCTTTTTTGATGTTTTTATATTTTGATGTGATAGATTTGTGATTTTCTGGACTTTAATTGATTCCAGCAAGTGGAATTCATACAGGTAAGAGTGGAAGTTGCAGAAACAGGAGAAGAGGAGTGAAAGCAGCACAATCTTATGCTGTGTAGTGAATTCAAAAAACGTTACAGTTGTAGTCCCCAAGTTTTTCCATTTTAAAAATCAGTATGGAGTTGCTTGCCACACTGCTAAGTGATATGCCCCAAATTTCTAGGTGAGTTTTCCATTTCTTGTGTGGAATTATGTAAAAATTAAGGTAATTAGGAAAAAGCATTGACTTCATGGACTGAAGCAGTCAAGATTAACTTCTTGCTATGCAGGAAGTTTGACAGTTGTTTCTGCAGTGTTAATACAGTGCCTCTTAATTAATTTTTCTGTTGTTAAAGCACCCTCCCTGAAAGTGTCACCTGTTATTAGGTGACTTATGCTGCAGTGGGATTAATGAGGGATGGACCATAAAATAGTAAACAATACGTCTGATAATCATCTTGATAATGGCTTATATCTGAGAGGGAACTGCAGAAAAAGAAGAGGAGGAGCTATGGTAAAACATACTCAAATTAACATGAAAGTGGCAGTTCTGTAATTCAGGGTGGGCTGATTAGGGTTACAGGGGTAAAAACTAGTAGTTAGCTACTCCTCCCTCCCTTGTTAAAGGGAAAATTGCCATGGGAAGTCTCACTCTAATTCTGTGTCCTTACAGATGTCCTCACTTCATCCTTCAGAAGCCAAGGTGGATCAGAGCCAGAGGTAGATATTGGCCAACCTAGGTCAGAGTGGGGTCAGGGTGCAGGCTGGTTCTGAAGCTACAGATGTGACAATAAGGAAGACCCTCTATCCTAATCTTGGGGTGTAAAAAAAAAAACCAAAAAACGGAGGGGTGTGTGGCTTAAAATAAATCCTTGTTTACAGAGACAGCTTGCTGGCAGAGTGAGATGCTCCTTCAGACAGGAGGTCTCCAAGACTTTTAGGATATAATTGTTAAATAGAATTCAGCTGGATAAAGCCTGAAATATTTGAACTACATTAACAGCAGTTGTTGACTTCTCTTCCCATTGAGTATCTGTGATGTGCTATGTTGGGGTTACTTTTTCTCTGACAAGATTGTTTTTTAAATGAGTCTTTCAGTCCCAACTCCTTTCACTACCATTGTAGTGCTCACAAATGTGCCTTACGTAATGATCCTTCCTCTGTAAAAGTTGAAAAGCCTAAAATACTGATGTTCCCGGTAGATAAGTAATTTCATTTTGAAATTTTGACCCTTATTTAAAGGGCTCTTTCTATAATGTTCCTTTTCAGTATATTATTTTGATAGTGGATTTGCAGGTATCTAAGTTTGACTATAGTTCTCATTTCAAAGGCATAAGTTTAGATGTTACAGAACACTTGTTTAAGAATAGAAATTTCCTCACTGCTGGACCAGATTTAGTCCGAGCCTTCGGACTGGAAGTACTCACTACACACGAGTGGGAGTTTTCTGAAGACTTGGGTTTGTTTCAGATCAGTATCTGTTGAATGCTTTTGGTGTGAACCCGCGGTGGGGCTTTCACTTTGTTTCCTCCAAAAGAAATTTAGTTCATGAGCACCAAAGCTGTTCTGCCATCTGAACTAACACATGACAGAAAGGGATGGTTGTAGGAGTTCCTTCAGAACTGCAGTATTGCTCAAAACCCAAATGTGAATGTGGGGCATAACAATGTCATCTGGCTGTGGGAGCCTGTTGTCCTTCTCTCTTCAAGTAGAATTTAGCAAAATGAACTCTATTGGGTTAAATCCATTTTCTTTGAAGTGGATGGTAAAGCTTCAACTGATGTAAATGGGAGTAGAATTAGGCCAACGCTGATCACTTAAGGGAAATCAAAATCTAGGCTAGAGAAAAGGCAAAGATCAAGTCTGCACAGCTACAGAAATAGTTTCTGTGTGTTATTCCACGAGTGACTCCCGTGTGCTTTAGTGTGAGTCGGAAGCCTTGTTTCTGGGGCAAATGTCACTTAAATCACTGTACCAAGTTTTAGCGCCGAGTTGGTGGTTATCATCAGCTGGTGGGATGCAGCTGCCAAGCAGTTCTGGCTGCAGAAGAGCATTTCTGGCTCAGGACATCTTGCATTCAGAGCAGCAAAGTGTTGCCTGTAATGATATATTTTCATAAACCCTTTTTGACCCCTGAAACTTTACTCTTTGCCTTACTATTCCTCAGTCTTCTGTGACAACTTGTGGGTTGGAAGGAAATACCTTCCAATTTGTAGGGCTGAGACAGTAAATAGTGTGAGTGGACCGAAAGAGTTCAGAGAATGGGTACAGCAGCAATGTTACTCCAGTGTTTACTGTGCCATCTGTGGTAACAATGCTCATATCTCTGCAGGAGGATGCTCTGTGAGATCTGTGTTTTGCTGGTCACTGCTATGGTGCTGAGGACTTTTAACTCCTTTTCAGTCACTGAGTTGCTCCTTATTTGCTTTTCATATGTTGTCTTTGGACAGAGTCTTCCTGATCTGTGTGGAATAGCAGAAAGACAACTGTCACCGGAGAAAAAGAAAATAGGCTATTTGAGAATTTTTTTTGTATCTCTGTGCTGGGCTTTCATTCTGGTGCATAAAATGTCTTATGCAATAGAAATATAGCTCTGGTTATAATGTGGCTCTGGGAAAAAAAATCTGTCAAAAGGAATGACAAATCCACCAGTGTTTCTTATGCAATTAAAATGGCGACTTATCTTTGCGTGATTCATGTTTCTTCCTTTCCAACTGGTGAGCTCTTCTGAAAGCAAAAGCTCATGTCTTTAGGTCCACTGGTTTCTGTGCATCTCTGAATTGGGTGCTTCTTTCTACCGCTCTAACCCTGGGGACGTTTGAATCATAAGAGAATAAGTGCTTTGCAATTCCAGCATGACTTCCTGTCTGCTCCAAACTGCATCCTCAATTATATTAGTCTGACTGTTGCCTATTTAAGCATCATCCTACATCGTGAATGACAGTGGGGTAAACAGATTCAGCAAATAAGCTGTCGTTCCTGCACGCTCGCGAGTGGCACATCAGGTCAAGCACAGAAAGAGACAAACAGGAGCACATACACAGATTTCCTTGTGTCATTGCCTTTTGACTGTGATGTAAATGAAGAGCATGGGTACACAGAGTGCTACAAGAATGTTTTTCAGTCTGTTGAAATGAGGTGTACGTGCTTTTGGCAGCCATGGAAAGACACTGGGGAACTGCAGCTTTGAAAAATGGGTAAATAAGTTTAGATGATAGATGAACCTTTCTGTATGATTTCTTGAAGGTCACTTGAGCTGCTGTTGCAGCAATGGAAATGGGTCTGTTCTACTCATTGTATTTCCACAGGTGCAGGCTCCCAAGTGCTAAAAATCATTTTTGATAATGGGAATGTAGGTAGTTTTCTAAATGGTTATACTGGAACTTGATAGATTTTGTTCTTGCAAGAAGTTACAAAAAGCAAGATACAGATCCGGTGATTAAGGATTTCTGGGGAAGTATTTTCTGTTCATTTTCAAAGAAGGCAAAACAATAGACAAATGAACATATGTGACTAAAGCTATGTTTATATTAAATGCTCACCTATAAAGCTCTGCATTGATTTACACAGAGAGCACCAGGTTTAAATAGGCTGTAGCAAGACTTGGTATCCTCTCAATCCATAACCTGACTGAGTTGCTCCCTGAAATTAAGAGCAGGCTGGATATACATTTTGTGATAGTGTGTGGGTTAGGTGCATGCAAATTGGAGATGTAGGTTATGGTTTTGCTTAACTTTCTGAGATAAGCTTATCTTTTTATTTTTAGGGGTTATATTCAAACATGCAAAGATCGTTGTTGGCGAATTGACAACGGTTTCCGTTCATTATTCTGGAGATTGTGCCGGGGAGTACTGTCCCTGTAAAATTTTGGTTTTTAGAAGATATTCAGAGATTGCTTAAAATCATTAGAAGCACAGTAATTTAAAGTCTCTGACGTGTGAGGTATTTCAGATGGGAAAAACAAATATGCTGTCAGGAGGTGTGAATTTGCTTCTCTTGGAAATACGTTGGAGTTGATTAGTATGAAAACCTTGGAAATAACTGGATCACATCTTCTGTTTACTTGTAGATTTCAGGGATTAAGCGAGTGCAGCGCTTTGGAGTCAAACAGTGCTCTAAGATTAATCATGGAAATCCCAGTGTTTAAGGCTTGATGATGTTAAATTGATACACCTTGTACACAACGTGCTACAGGTACAATTACTGATGTTACTGATTTGGGCTGTTACAGATGTGTTCAGCACTAGCATGGATCTTTGCAGAACTTGTGGCAAAATATGGGAAACTCCATTTAACGACTTCTACCTGTAGAAGGAGAATTTTCCTTTTATTGCTTTATTTTTAGATGTATCGACATCTATGATGCTGTAATACATTTCTTTTGGAATCCTTTACTTGTCAAATATTTGTGGACCTGGTGTCAAATTAAGCAATGTGGTAAATCTGTGATAATCATCTATGATGGGTGAATTTCAAAAGTTTCGTTGTGACATGAAGAATTCAGAGACTTATCAGAACCATTTTTGTTTAGAAGTGGGAATCAAAATATTGTAGTATCTGACTGATTTTCTGTGGCAGCGTTTCTCCCTGAAAGAAGTAAGAGCCCAACAAATCAATAAAGCAATGTACTGTGGTATTAGATGTAGCTTAGAAAATGGCAGTAATCAATCTGTCTTGACATTTTGGGGGGTATTTCTTTCAAATGTCTCAAGATACTTCTTCCAAAAATTCCCTTTTAGGCATTTATTGATACTCTGATAAGAAATGAAGACATGACTTGATTTCAGTTTCAAAGGATAACTTTATAGTCAAAGCCAGAACATTCTATGTTGGATCACTTTTTGAGAAGCATAGGCAACAGAGTACCTATTTTTTCCCCCAGAAACTTTATTTAGATGAAGGGAAGTGAACAAAAAAATATGCTAAAAACATGCTAAATTTCTTTAGAGCTCAATATCCCTTGGGTAGTTCTACTTAAAAGAACAGATGTTGGTTTTACTCTTTTAATTTTCAGACCTGCTTGGAATCTGAAGTTAAAGGTGTCATTTCTGGTGAATGCATAATTAACAGCACTTAAATGAATTTAAACATAATGTTTCAATCTAAATTTGTTAATGGTGTCATTACACACATGCACCTCACCCACTCCTCCCACCTCCAAAACCAGTTTTGGTCTCTTCAGAAGTAGTTGTGAAGTTTGATAAAGATTTTAGAATTTGGAGTGTCTCACAAAGCTTAAGTGCCTGTAGTCCACTGATGTAGAAAAATCTGTGGGAACGTAGGAAATTTGGGTTCAGTCTTTTATTAATTTTATTTATTTTAATAATTGCAAAGTCTCTCGGCTGTCTAGAGACTATTCATATTATTGGTCTAGAGAATTATTTTCACACTTTATTTTGCTGGGCATTAAATATATGGTGGGTATTTTTCCTACAAAGTAGAAAAACTCAGCTTGGGTTGAGACTAAAATCACAGTATTTTGTCTGTGTGAGCATGTGTAGACCTCGGCTGGCAAATAAAAGTGCAGTTTGATATTTTCACCCCACTGCTGGCTGCTTATTAGCATTGCTGGCAGAAAGGAGCAGCAGGCAGTGAAAAGCCCCCTCCTTCCCCCCCTTTGCTACCATCATAGATTTATGCTAAGCTAAAATTGGTGGGTAATTGCAGACAAGTGGTGCAGTTTGATTGAGCAACGTAAAACTAAGATGCTTATCTCACAGCTAGGTAATACAGAAAAAGGCAGTGCTGTGCAGAGCTGTGGGAAGAGGCTTTTGCTGCTCCATTTGTGCTGTGCTGCCACTTTTAGGACCATAGATGTCCTCATAGATGGGAAGTTAAACTACAAAAAAAGAAAAGAGTGGTTTTATTACTTTATCTCTCCCAGTAGAGTCATTGTTTATCTTGTGGAATATATACAAGGTCAACAAAAGGTGTATTTGTTTGATTACATAGAGTTATCTGTGATTGAGTATGCATTTCCAAATGAAAAATGTACATAAACAAAAGCAAATTGACCTAATGCCAACACATACAAAAATGGCAATTTAATTCCCATATTTTCTACACTAATTGTATGTTATAAAGAAAAAAGGGAGGGGGGGAAGGAAAAAAAAAAGAAAATAAAATTCAAGATCTTAGTACAACCTCCAGAAAGTTGACATCTGGGCTGTAGTTCGTGAATAAATGGTGGTCATATTCCAAAATGGGAGATTTTACTGAGAGTGCTTGCTGTCAGCCTTGGACAAAAATACCTTTTCAACTCAATTGTCTCTGCTTATCCCCATTACCGTGGTTCAGAGATGAGGAGGGAGTTGTTCCCAAAACAGACAAGTAATTTGCTGGAAATAGATTTTAGATCAACACATTTGATTACAAGGAGAAATCAAGCTGAGCCCGTGCACTTTGTACAACACAGGTCTATGTTCTCTGCGAGAGACAGAGTTAAAATCAGCAAACAATCATGCTCTGTAGCAGCTGAGACATCCAGATGGTCTCACTTTATCCCTCATTAAAACACATTTCAGTGTTCCAATCTTTAGATAAAGATAGGCTTGAATAGCTGTGGCGAGGCCTATATCCTAAAAGAAAGGTCACGAGCAGTTAGACAGTTACAGAAAATACATCTGGAAGGAGCCCAGTGCCTGGATTGTATCCCAGCTTGTAAACTGGGAAGGCGGGAAGGTCAGAGGGGTTGGTGGAAAAGCCCAAGTGCAGGTCCTTCAGGTCCTCCCAGCACTGCGTGGGTACAATAGTCTCTTGTCTGTGAGTGGGCATCAGAGCAAAGCTAGTTAGTTAGAATTTTTGCTTTTCAGCAGATATTAGGGCCTTCTGATTTTGAGAATAGCCCAGGAGTTGGTGTTACTGATTTCATTTCTTACAAGTGAAAGCAGCACTGCAGTATGATGACTAAAAGTGAGTGCTCTAGTGCATCTCCATCGCATGAACAGTGTTGGACTTGACCCCAGAGAGTGAAGGATTTCATCTGTGTCTTCTCCCTCCACCACTGCTTGAAGGAGGCACCAGAAGAAAAGCAGCTGGAACGATCCCATCCACGTGTCAGATGGCCAGGGAGTGCCTCGATGCTCATCTCTGGCTTTCCATCATCCCTCATTTGCTGGGAAATTAATGAGGACCCCAGTTGTGCTGAAATTTGAGTATCTGCTGAAGGGCTTTGCTGGATAGAAGTCTATGTATCCTGCAGCTAATTATGTCATTAATTAATCTATTATCTATTGATGACCGGCAAGAGAGTTGCTGAGAATGATTCAAAACCTACTTGGAAATTGTTATTTATTTCCTGTATTAGGATAGTTTATTACTGCTCTGTAACCACAATAAATCCTTGTATAGAGCTATAGTTAAGATACTCTCAAAGAAAATTTTTATTTCTTACTTTTTCTCTTGATTTTTTTCCCCATATATGCAGCTAGCTAATGTGTAGCTTACGAGATGCAGAGTGGGAAGATGAATCTCTCTTCCCTCTTGCAGCTTCTAAAGAAGCTCCAGCTTTGTAGTTTCAAAAGAGAACATTTTATTTTTAAGTTGCTATTTATAGAAGAGAAAATTAAAAGCTCATCATGGTTAGGATGAGATCCCAATTGAACTTGACAAGGAAGAAGATATTTAATAAAAGTACCCGGCATGATGATAGCTTTAAAATAAATCTGTGTGTTAATAGCTAAATTATGAGGCGATAATCTGATGGTCTATTTAAAAACGTGTTTGTCGGAGGATTTTTATGATGACCCCACAGATAATGTATGGTTGTTAGTATGTCCTGTCCTACTGCTTATATTTTTTAGCTAATTGTATGATTTTAAGGTTGGGCAGCAGCATTCTACATAGCTGTGATCACTTTTTAGCCATCAATTGATGTCTGCTGCTGTTTTATCAGCTTATTTTTCTGAGCCACCAGCTAGGATAATGTGCTTGAGGGAAAATTATACCCTACATCAGTGGTTTTGTTACAGCATGTTGTACATTATTGGTAATTTGAATGCACCCAGATAAAAATAGAAAGGTCAAGTAGTTTTCCAAATGTTGCTGCTCTGAAGCAGAAAAAGAGTAGCGTCTGTACCATATACATTTTTGAGGGAAGAGTGATTTTTTTTTCTTCCCCTACTGAAACTGCACGCTAAATTAATGCTTTCTTTAAGGCTGAATGTAAAGAATACTTTGCCTTTGAAATTTCTCTCCCCAAACTCTTTCTGATTAATTTTTAGGATTAATGAGCTGATATGTGTCAGCTTTTGTAGCCATATGTGTGTGCAGAAAGTGCCTTCCCATGCGCCAGGTGTTGTGGTTTATCACCAATCAGAAGGAGCTGCCATCAGATGGGGGGGGTTGCCCTCTGCAACCACCACCTGGCTCTGGCAGCCCGAACGCAGTGGGTTTAGTTCACTCTTTGAGTTTTCTTCCAGTGGTATTAAGTGTTTCTGATCTTTCTCACGTTTTTCAGTAGAAAGAAGCAATGCCATTTTTGTGGATGAGAGATTTATGCAGTGCGTGCCTATGGGTTCTGTAAAACTGTAGATTTTTATTTCTTTTCTAAAACAACTTCTTGGTTCTCTGTATGTGAGAATAAGCTGTGCACGGAGTATCTAGAAAAATTTTGTATTTTGATAGCGTCGACTGTTATGAGTATACTTTTAATCCTTTGTGGATGTCCTATTTAAAATCACTGCAGAACATCACTGTATGTCTTTCAGCTAATGCCCACTGAGATTTAAAACCTCCTTTTTGGCTGCTCTCTTTCTTAAGAGTGACCTTGGCTGACAGTTTCTATTGTACAACTGAGTCCTGCAGGGATTTTTTTTTTTCTCTCTCATCCTTTCGCACGGCTTTACGTGGTGCTGCCTTCTCTCTCCACTCACTCTGCTTCTATTTCATCGTGCTTAAGATGGTCCTGGTTATAAATCACTGTGGAGAACATATGTTTATAGTCGATTTTCTTGTAGATTAAAAATTTCATGGCAGATGTTAGATTCTATCTTATGTGAATGCTTCCCTTCCTTCTTCCCTGATTAAAGAGAATAATAATCATCTGTGGTTCTCCTGGCAGGTGATGGAAATAAGGCAGCTAACGACCCGCCCTGCCAGCTGAGCCTGGCTTTCAGGTGGGGATCGTTTGCTCTCCTCCAGCCCCATTTGTCTGTGCTCTTGAATACCTGGAAGGAGACTCTAATCAAACAGAGTTGCAATTGCACTATATTGTTTTATTTTTATATTACTTGCAAAATCTGCGTGCGCTTCTTGCCAAGGACATTTGCCTTTGAAGCTGGAGTTCAAAGCTGTCAAGGTTTGGGTCTATCGTTAGCAAAGACAGGTAATTTCACCTTTTTAAAGGGAAATTTTATAAAGTTGGGCATTTTGATGTGACTATAAAAAATATTTATGTGGATTTTTTTTGGAGTGCAATACAACTCTATGTTTTTGAAGAAAGATGGCTTTTGTGTTCTACCATATTAGTTGTTTCCCATAAGATGATTTTTCTGTAACTGTGGTGCTTGCATACTTATGCAGTGAGAGTTCTGTGGCACAAAGGAGATTTAAACAGATGCAAAGTTTTTTAGGAACTTAATTCTAATAAGTGTATTAGTGGTGTTAAAATAGTGGTAGCTTCGCTTTTCAGTTATTCATAACCTCTTAAAGTTTGATTTTAAATTTAATATATTTTCACAGGCTGTCTTTGAATTCTGAGGCATATATGAGTATTTTTAGGCATGCTATGTAATGTACAGGCGTGCAATAGGATAGGCTTGGATTTTATACATTTAGATACCTGATCTCAAAAGGTAGGTAAGGCAGTTACATGATGCGTTTTCACATAATTCCTTATTAAATTTAGAGGCATGAACAAGACAGAAGAAAGCATGCAGTGGTATTGGCAGCAGTGTAACAGGAATGCTCTTGTATTTTCTTACCATTTAGTGTAAAAAATAGGGAGGAAGCGTGTATCTGTGGCAAACGATCAGCTGAGTCAAAGGGAGGTGAAGAAGTCTCATGAGAAATGAAGAAGATAAAGAACAGGCCCCAGGCAGGATGGAACAGTTATTTTCTCCTCTCCAGCTTCAGAGTGGGGCACTTTCCTACCAGAAGCGAGTGGCAATTAAATGCCCTGTGAGATGGGCACTAAAGGGAGATGCTCAGAGATGGGCCCGTAGGGAAGCCATACAGAGACTATAGAGTCAGAAATACAGGATACTGCTATTTGCAAATGCGTGTGGAGCAGACGTGAAGGCCTAGATTGTTTCATTGTAGGTGACTGATGTAACTAGACGGGAGGCAGGATGAACTTAAGAACAACCTGAGCTTGAGAGAAAGCCCTGATGGCTGGTGCAGTTTTCCTAGACCTTCCCTTCCTGATGAGAAGCCGTGGTGTCACGTGTGAGTGATCTATGGTTGGAGCAAACCACTTGGTCTATTTGTGACTGGCACCTGCTGGATTGATGTGACCTCCTCAAGGAGATACGTTGGCTCAGAAGAGCTATTTGCTTAAAAATCCTGCCTAGCAAAATTAAAATAGTCAGGATGGCTGACGTCCTCGTGCTGTGTCTAACCGTGTGGTGGTTCTACCCTGGCAAAGCAGAAATGGTCTCTTGCCTTGAAATACACTGGCAACAACAACAACAAAATCCTTAGAGCACCAAATGCAGCTGTTAATTGTAATTTGGTCTCTGCTCTCATTTGAGGGAACTGCATCCCATGTCAAGAACAAAATAGCCTGATCTTATGTAAACATTCTCTTTTGGCCTTTTTTTTGTTTGTTTGTTTTAAAGCAAAAGATACAATAGTTCTTTTTACCTTTAACAAAGAGAAAAAAATATATTTGTTCAGAAAAATAGATTATAGCATGCAGTTTTACTTTCCAGCCATTACATGTGAAAAATGGGCATGTTTCAATTTCACTTACATATATTTCTATTCCCTCATTAAGTAACAATATATTGTATTTCTTTTAACAACCAGATTATTTTCTTTCATATTTTGTGTTCGTCCAGTTTTATTATTCTGCTTCTATTCTTTATCATGGAAGCTGGATTTTCTGAATCCCATTAACAACCAATGGTGCTGCTCTAAAAGCTGCAGTATTAGTTTCATGACTTTATACCTTTAATTACTGCTATAATAAGATGCCAATAAGGTGCCTCTGATCATGAAAGCAAGAGGGCAGAAGATAGGGCTGCAAGGGATGACTCCAGTCTTAGTTTGTTTGGGTTGGTTTTTTGGTTTTGGGGTAATTTTTGGTTTGTGGTTGTTGGGGTTTTTTTAACTTCTTTTCCTGGGCCAGCTGTTTCTCATGGAGATCTGGGTGATGCTCCAGCATTTCAGCTGCTGAACAGTCATATGCCAACTGCTGACTGACAATAACAATATCTGACTTCAGCTGCCACCCTGTTTTCTCGTACTCTGAGGATAATTTTTTTTTAACCCCTGAAAAATACAAGGATGGAGTACATCCCCCTGAAAAAATGGATTTCTTGATCAGTTTTGAAGCCGCTCTTAAGTAAAATACATTATTGTATGTATAATACATACATACATTGTATTGTACATATATTGTATGTATTTATATAATATGTAAAATACATATTGTATCTATGTATAGAGCATTTTTGGCTAAATACAGCAATCTGATTCTATTCTTGTATGGCTGTGCTGTGGCTTTCCTCTCTTTTGGCTAAAGATCTGCTAATATGCTCTGATTTTCCTTCTTTTAAAGAGTCACATGGCCAACAAGAGCCAACTAACTGTTTTTACTGCTAATGTTTGGTTGATTTATATGATAGATGCCGACAGAAGAACAGAAAAAGCAGTATAGCAAGTCCATTTATGGTTTTTAAGGATTTTTTTGTGTTTGTTTTCCTGAATAGTTTCCCTTAGGTTTCTGTGTAGAATTTTGAACTTCTTTCTTAGGGATGTGAATGTCAACCCTGATCATACTATAGTAGTTTGGAATTAGATGTTAAAATAGGAAAAGGCTTTTCTGTGAAAAATGCTTGGATTTAATCTTGTCTGTAAATTCTATACATTGCACGGTATTTCCAGTAGGTTCTAGAAGAAACTGTGTCACTTCTTAAGTAATCATCCATGCCAGGAATATTGTTATTTAAAGAGATGTTTTTAGTAAAATAGTCAGCCACTGGCACTTTCATGGACTGAATGTAATTTCTGATGTCTTTTCCTTTTCAGAGGCACTAACTGTTCACCAGGTACAAACCCCATTTATCTGTATGGCATGTTTCCTGACAGAGGTGCCGTTTTTATTCTGGTTTCATCACTGCAATTTGAGCTGATGTTAAGAAATGCCACTTGACAAAGCAGGATTTCTAGGTCCTTTAACCTCCAGAGTTCAGCAGAGGACACAACAAAATGCGTGTTGCTACAGCTGACCAGTATAGGTCTTCTCTCTGTTATCCTATAGATCTATACTTATGAAAAACCTGTCACCTTTTAGTAAAAGCAATCCATCAGAATTCTCTCACATTAATGAGCTGTCTTCCACTGTGCTGCCTTGGAAGTATAGATGTGCTCTTCCTGCTTCCATCTAAAGCAGGAAAAGGCCTCCATTTGTCTTCAGCTAATATAAATAGTTATAAAATTTTGACCTCCTTTTAATATTTGAGACTACTGTTGTGACAAAATTCTAACCCATACTGGAAATATTTTTGCTACCATTTAAGAACTTTCAAAACAACTGGGGGGTTGAGTTCATCTTAAGATACGAAGATTAGATAGAGAGTTAGTATTTTTATAATGAAATGATTAGTAATGGACTTAAAAAAATAAAATTAGGAGCCAAATTCAGTGTCCCTTTGGACAACTAAAGTCTAAAAGTGTGGTAGTGTGGGGCAGAGTAGGACTGTCAGCTGTATTTAATCAGTCTCTATCAAGCTGAAGATCCTTTTACTGTAAGGGGCTAGGTAACCTACTTCTCTTAAGATGTTCTGTAGAATTTGATGATTAACATGAGATATAATCAGATACCTGGCACATAGACTGTTAAAGCACAGACTTCTCAAAATCCCTTGAAATTGCTTCAAGCATCGACCTTCTCGATGGTAAAGGTCACATAGTAATTCAGATTCTAGATTTAAGGAATCTGATGATATTTAAAAAGCAAGGACAAATGTAGAATGCTTCATCTTCTTAGTGTTTATGTTTCAATAATTTGCTTTTAATGAAGGAAAGAAAGTATCTGAACAGTATTTGGTTTTTTTTGTATAGGTTTTTCATCCTTGTCCCATGCGTTGATACTGTAGTGCACTATAGCGTAGCCCTCCATTGGGAGGACATCTAAGCCCAGTTGAAGAAATTCTGAAAAATTTGTTGTGGAGACAGTGCTGATAAGCTCATACCTGATCGGTCGATCTCTCCATAACATCACTGGGTAATGCATTTTGGGGGGGGGTGTTCTGCTAAAGAAAGGCTCCCCTTCCCTGTAACTGCTGCAATAATCTGTGCTGGGTCCTTGTTCTGTGCTGAGTTATGGTCCTTAGCTGAGCAGCTTTTAGTGCTTTAGATTATTTTTTTTTAATCTACTTTAGATATTTTTTTTTAAATCTGCTTTATTTAATTATACCTGAATATCTGAAGTCCTTAGCTTTTTCCCACCTTGTTTTTGGTTAAGTTGATAATGTAGTTTGGAAGTTGGCCTTCCTTGGACCAGCTGTGCTGTGCTAGCCTCTGTATAAAATCCGTGCAGCTATGCATGAAAACACAAATTTTCTAAAGCTTCTATAGCCTGTACATATAGCTGTGTAGAGTAGGTCTTTGTTCAGTGCCAAAAGTACAACCCTGAGGAGTAGAAATATGTACTGTTTACGAAGGTAGTGAATAAAAGAAATCCAATAACTGCTTTGCAATGGGGAATTAGAGTCTTGGGAGAATAAATAGCTAATGAAAAATAACCTCTCATTTTGTCGTTGAAAGCAAACCAAAATAAATTGATGTTAGTACTCGCAAGAAATGACAGCGGGTTCTTAAAACTTGTGGCTAGTGCAGACCTGAGTAGAAAAATGTCCTTGGTCAGGAGGTGAGTGTCCAGCAGGGAGCTGTAATGCAGGCAGGTTCTGCTGCTGACCCCCCCGGTCCCAGCGGCGCTGATGGGCTGCAGAGCAAAGACAGGAATATTCCCTAACCCCTAGAAGTGCTCAGTGATGAGCGATAATAACCATGATTTGGTTTCTTATTGCAGTCTGTCTACTAACAGGATTCATAAAGAGTGGAATTCTGGCGTCGGAGAAGGAAGGGTTTCATCTGCAGGACCCGATCCAATCGCCCAGAAGTCATTGATAGAGCCATTTCATTGACTTTAATGGGACAGAATTGATTCCTTTAATAGTATTTTTGTTCCTGTCAGTAGTTCATTTGGCTTCGCTGTAACCATTTAGAAGAGTAATGGTGGAAAACAGACTTTGCATCAAATTGTAGACTGAAGAACTGTACGCTGTAGCTGGGCACTGGAGGTAGTTTTGTTTCACAATTGTTATTTTAAATTTCCCTCAGTATTCTGGTACAGCAGAATTTCAACTAATTTGTGAAAGAGTTTGATTCTGTTTGGTAAAAATCCGAAGTAAATAGCCTTCTTATATAACTGAAATGAATGAAATTTTGTGCCTCTTTAGTAAAGATTTATTTTGTGATTGTGAGTGTCACAACAACAGTATGTTACAGGAGGCATAGGATCCTTTGATATTTATTTTACCTGATAGCAAATCTTGTACAAGAAGTGCAAGCTGGCTGGTGGCATGGATTTGGTCTAAAACAATTGTTACTTCAGGGATTATAATTTTTTTAAAATAAAACATTAACTTTATTGTCTTTATGTCTTCATAAAGACATATAAAGACATTTAAGTCAGGGGAAATCAATTCCTGTCTTAGAACAACAACTGAATGAAGCATCATAGAAGAAATTCTGATTATTTTTGTGTGTATATGGAATGTACAAATGTCTCATTCCTGTGTGCTAATAATGAATGAATTAAGTAGAAGTTAATGCAACTTGAAAGTCATTAAGAAATGTAGTGAAGAAGTTAGGAATATTTTCAGACAACACTTAGTTACCAAGTTCAGTTTCTCTTTCTTTATCTACTCTCAGTTTCCTGGTATTAAACAAAAATTCCACACTGGTGAAGGTGCCAAGCGGCTTTTATTCAAATGGTGTTTTTCTTTATTTCCTCTGCATCTTGTGCATTCCTGATAATTAAACTTCAAAGTCAGTATTTGTGTTAAGAGAGTGTGAGTTTAAGCCTCTCTGGGCGAGTTTGACTGGCTTCATTAACAGCTTAGAGAGACAACCCATTTCTCATTCTTGTCCATGAAGATTATATTCACAAATGGATGGACACTTTGTTTTTGACATGAAAAGAAGAAGAAATTGTAAAATTTGGTACAACGGGGCCACGTTTGATTTATTTTGCTTATCTGGAGACTTTTGCAGAGCAGGTTGTGGTTTTCTTTCTCAACTGTTTGCAGCTTGTGAAGGGCTGCCCCGAGTTCTTCATCCTCTGCAGTATGTTGCCAACTGGTTGCCACCCACAGCTCACATCAGGGTTTGAGGAGCCGTAGTCTCAAAAAAACAACCTCTTGGATGATACTGGTCAGAGTCAAGGGAAAATTCCCTTAAATCTGCTTCCAATTCTTTTTTTTCAAGGAATGGTATCCCTAATGCAATGAATATCCAGACCTTTAAGGACAGTGAAACGCAATTCTTGAGATTCAGATTTGGTGAAATCTGGTTTGTTACTAATTATTCTGCCAGTAGTAGTCCAAATGAAATTGGGTTTCAGGGTAGGCAGGGATCATATCTACTTAGAAATCATTCTAACACACTGTGAAAATATTTACAAGTTTCCAAGATGAGACTTTTCCTGATTAGGGAAATCAAAGAATAGTTTTCCCAGCAGGCCTGCAGTTAGCTCATCCAAATTGCTTCTCTTTTAATTGCATGCATTTCCTTTAAGCAGCCAGAAGATGAAAAATATTTGACTTGGGCTGTACAGGAATGGTAGCCTGTTCCCCAAGACACAGCCACTCTGGAAAAAAACCAACCGAATAATTCAAATTTGTAGTGTATTTGTACAACAAAAATCCATGACATCTTTGACAAACAAAATCCCAGAGCAGGGTGAAGACTTATTCTGGCTTTTTAATGAGAAAAATAAGGATAGTATTTCACTCAGGTTTTCTAGCATGTGGAGTCTTTTTCAACTTGAAGTGAATGTAGGTGGGTCGCTATTTTGTCTTCTTGTCCACAGAGTACTGTTGTTTTTCAAAATGCACTTTAGGAAATGTTTTTACTGAAACTTCTTGTTTCTAAAGCTTGTTTCAGAAACATCGTTGAGAAAAAATAAAAAGAAATCATCTTCATTAAAAGCTGCTGCTTTTGGCTGGAAGAACAATGTAACGTTGTGCATGAAAGTAGTTTTTAAGTTATTGGAGGATTTTATTTCTCTTTTGCTGAACATGTTTATGGGGGACTGGTTTTCCTATAAATTGTTGATGTGAAGAATGGTGATACCAAATGCATGTAACTGGGGAGAGAAAAGAGATTAAAGGCTTGAATGAGGCCTGCAGATTTTATTAGGGATTAGAGGGATGAATTATGAGTGAATAATGTTAGTCATGCTTTGTGCTTTCTGCATTTTACCATTTGCCTTTCAAAAACATGAGATGGTGTTTCCCTGGTGTTGTAACATCAGGTGAATCATGAAGAGCGTGAACTCTGAGTGATATGTTTTTAGAGCACTGAAGGAAGCATAGACTTCATGTTTGTTGTTTATTCATTACTATTTAATTGAAGGTGAAATAAAAAATTAAGCAGGCAAATGACTCAAACATGTTAAAAAGCAACAACACTGTCTTGCTGTGGCTGACTAATGACAATGAATTTCTAAGAATAGCAGCAAATACATTAATATATAGTGATGGCACAGCAAGTCAAAAGAGATGCTTTGATTGAGAGGGGTGGACACATCCCACAGGAAAAAGCATGCAGAAAACATCTTTAATCCTGAGTTCAGTACCCTTTGCCACACGACTTAAATGGGTAGATGGTTCTCCTTAGAAAATACTAATAGTTGTCTTTTCACTGTGGTGTTATGGAATATTTTAAGAACAATTTTATTTTATTAAAGGAATGTTTAAAAAGCAAACAGGGCTGGCAAAGCCCTATAAATTCTCTGTTAGGTAAATGGCTTTTTTTTTTTAACATCATGGCTGTTTTAGCCACCCAGTGTTCAAGGTCTTGAAGTATACTTATTTTAGGAAGAGATTTTTTTTTTTTTTGTCCCAGTGGAAGTAAATAGTAGTCTGTCATTTTAGCTATTCAATATTATTAATGATGCCTTATTTTTCACAACATTTTTCTGAGTATTCTTCTGTCATCAAGTCAGAGCCTGCTTTTTTGATGTGGTTATCAGCAGCAACTTATCAGAGATGAAACCAGGAAGAGTCTGAAATGCTGATTTTTAAGAAAGAGGGGGAGGCACATCATCAGTGGAGACTGGTGATTCAGTGCCTCTTGGGATGAAGTATGTTTTACTGGACATCTGTGACATTTCTACCCTGCAATTTTTCTGAAATAATGCTACAAGTTGATGTTATTCCTATTCAGAATACCGATCCATTCTGCTTAAAAACAGCTAAAGCACTAGTGAGTAAGGTCTTTTCTGCATGCTATACATAGGGAATTGTCTAGAAGTGAATTGATACTGTGAGCACTGCCCAGCATGCAAGCATGGAAAGCTGAGCGTGGCTGACAGAGCACAGTATCTCCTCCTTGGCTATTGTTTGGCTATTGCTGAAGACCCTTTTTAATTACTATTTCCAGTTTCTCTTTGTTGCTCACCGTGCTGAAATTCTTCTCTTCTCATGAACTTGAAAAGCAATATGTGAAATCAACGTTGGGAGAAGTTCTTAGCACTAGAATATATATCAATGAATAGGATAAGTAGAAGCATCATGTAGCTAATTTAATTGCATTCTGTAATATTGTAGTGAAACTTTGGTATTTTTTTAAATTTTTTTTTTTTTCCTCCACAGCAATCAAAGAAATGTTGAGTCTTTATCTGTAAATGAGAGGGCAGGTAGAGGTTGGGTTTGTCTAATTGAACAAGGTATATGAGACAGCTCCAAAGCAGATAATGTCACTGTGGGCAAAGAGGAATTAATAGAGTGGGCCTGATCTTTCTCACAGTAATCTAACACAGTGCAGTTAGATTAGTGGAAATACCAAACCTATGTGTTATATTAACTGTATGTGGGCAGGAGATTAAAATTATTGCACAAATACACAGCTGGGACTTAAAACGTTTTGGGATCCTCTTCGTGTGTGTACTCATTTCCGCTGTGTTTGGCTGTACTTACACACTTCCAAAGAGGCACTTGGACTAGGCCAGGTTATTCAGTCATTAGGCTGATGGTGTGCTCTTTTAAAGATCTTTTTTATTATGAGGAACTATTCCAAGAGCTATAGATTAGGCAGCGTGCATGCATTAACCCACTTGAGGCAAAAAAGAAACTTTTAATCTCTGTTAAAACTCTCCATGCTAAATATATAGTCGCTGGTTTCAGCAGTATTTAAACCAACTTCATTAGAATATGGGAAGGGGAAACAGGTTTTAAAGGCTGGTTTTAGCAAGTAAGCAACTGCCTCCCAAATGTGACATGTTCAACAGTGTTGGGGGGTAAAGAAAGAAAAATAGGAAAAAAAAAAAAGAAAAACCTGACATCACCCTGTGTAGGGGTGTGTGTGTGTGTGTGTGTGTGTTGGGCTGATGCTCCCAGGTTTTTTGCTGTGGGGGTGCAGTTGTGGCAGTTGTTGGGGTGAGGGGGGTCACAGCCCCTGCTGAAGGAAGGTGGCCCAACAGCTGCCTGGGGTGAGCCATGGCTCTGCCAGCTCAAACCCAGGCACTCACGGGTTTTCTCTCCTCTCTGGGGTATCCTTCCTTTCACACAAGGCAAGGCTGCACAATGTATTTAAATGTATTCTGAATTTGTAATGCTGGCTCTACTTTTTCCACCAGTTTTACTGCCCTGGCACTGAAAAACGGTTTTGCTTTAACCCATTATGAAAACTAGTAGCGTTTAACTAATTTTTGTTACCTTGTAGCCTTGATGAGAGAGCCTTTGTTCTTGTCAGATGAAAGATTGATGCGGCTGAAGGAAGCAGAGCACACACTGGGGGTGCATCTTGCATACCGGACTAGTCACTTATTAATATTCATGAGCCATCTCATTTAGCGGGTGCTCTTGGGACTTGATTAAAGTAAGCAACGCCGCTATTGGTGCTTCAGCTGTAGAGAGCTTTATCTGAGACAGCATTGTCCCTGCTGTCGGTGCTAGCCCTGACTACCTGCAGGTCGTTCTGCAGGCCATCTGCACGGTGCTTCTGCAGAGCTTGGCTTCAATGACGAGTCCAACGGCAACGATAGAATAAAGTAGAAATCACCTCTGCAAAGAGTTATTGCTCGCTCTTGTAATGAATGCTTTTCTGTTTGTTCCCAAAGGTCCAGAGGAAGAAATGACCATGTAGATTCTACAGCTTGGGTGCAGCATAATGGGAAATGGTGAATGGAGTGGAGCTGGTCTGCAGCCTTGAAAGCAGCCATTCTGCGGACCAGTAGGCAGTCAGGGACACCTTCCACACCAGAGGCATCCTCCACCTCGCTCGCTGGACACACGCTGGATTCTTTTTAATTTCTGAGGTTGGAATTCAAGATTCCTTTCCTTCAATTTTTAAAAAGTTTTAAGATTGTATCAACTGTAACGAGTGGAGCAATATAATCATCAACAATGGGTGACATGACAAATAGTGATTTTTATTCCAAGAACCAAAGAAATGAGGCCAACCATGCAGGAGAGTTTGGGTGCACGCTGCAAGAACTGCGCTCCCTCATGGAACTTCGAGGAACAGAAGCAGTAGTAAAAATTAAAGAGACATATGGGGAAACAGAGGGTCTCTGCAGACATCTGAAGACATCACCAACAGAAGGTAAGCACATTTCCCCTCACTTGAGTTGGGGCTCTGCATAAGGGCTCCCCAAATAGTGAAAGAAAGAAGTTTTTGTTTTAAAACTGAACACAATTCTCATGATGTTACCATTATTCCCAACAATAGTAAAATAAAAGAAGAGTCTTAACAGAAAGAAGATAAAAACAGTCTAGCTATAGCTAAAACTAGGATGAGAATAAAAGAGGTGCTGTTTATTCAAACAGCTAAATGCATTAATTCTTCCTTAAAAGGCAGGCAAAAACAATCAGCACTTGTTTTATGGCATTATAAAGAAGCTTTAGCATATACGCTCTTGTGAGTAAGAAGGTGCATACTAGTTGCTTCAGAAGAATATCTAGGTATTTAGATATCTTGAGAATATGAAATGATCTTTTGAGAGACACATTATGTTACTTTATGGATCATTATGTAATACGTGGATTTTGTGGTTACTAATCTTGACATTGACAGGGGTGGGATGTTTCCCTCTCCTCATGTAATTTTCCTGTTCACCAATTCTTTCTCTTTTAGTGCAAGTAAAACTGTTTAATTCTAAGAATTCTATTTTCATCACTGCACTTTCCTATCCAGGGAATATTAACACTTTTGGAAATTATACAGTCTTTGAGTCTGTAATATTTACCTTGTCTTGTAAAGTAGCCAAGATGTTCCTTTTATTTTCTTTTTCAAGAAGATAGAAGTCTTGGCTTTATTCCATTCTCTTCTTTTTTAAATTTAATCATTTAGTTAACTCCTCTGTTTAAATGCTGGAAGCTCTTGAATTATTGGTGTAATCATAAACATGTCAATTATAGCATCACATAATGTGATATTATAAATTGCACTAGTTGAAGATTCCCAAAGGAGCAGCTATCGATGCCTACTCTTCAAGTAAATTTTTCATGGTCCAACACTTGATCATATACAGTCTTGGTATTGTTTAAACATTAGAAACTATAAAGCTGTGAACAGTACCTCTTCAGCAAAGGATTATTAAGCCAATTCTGTATTAAAATGAGCAGTGAACTCAAATAGTGCTTCAGTGCTTGTATCTGGAGTAACTAGTGGCAAATGGAACATTTTGTAACTGATCTCTCTCCCATTTTCTAGTCTTGCCCAAATATCTGCTTCTTCAGACAGGACCTCTTTTCCTACCTGCAGATTACTCCCAGTAGGAGTTCTGAGGTAGGAAAATGAGACCCTGCCACTTATCTGGGATTTCCAGATGTCTGTGGGTCTTTTCTTGTAGCCTAATAGCTGTTGTATGGCAGAGGATCAGCTCTTCAGAGAATATGCAGTGATTCTGACACATCTGGGGAGTTCCAGACAGAAGTGCAGGATCTCTGTATTTACATGACAGAATAAACACTGATTTATAAATATTCCTTTAGGGATTCAGCATCTTAAATATCCTTTAGTGGTTTATAGAATGGTAAAGATGAAGTCTCAATCTGGGTGAACTGAAGCCACTTCAGTGACTCCAGTAAAGTTGTGCCAACTCATTCTGCCATTTACCTGGTCAATGTGAACTTCAAAGGAAACATTAATTGCATTATCTGCTTAATTTGTGACATCAGGGAAACTTAATTCCTCATATCGGAACAGAGTGTATGGATCCAACTAGTGTGGCATGCTGACTCCAGCAGTAATCTATCTCTGATACTTCAGATAAGGTAACTTTCCTCTGAGCCTTGTGTGCACTTCATCACTTGTGCATTAGGGAAAAACCTCTCCAGCTTCAGATGGCAATCAGCATCGCCTCGGAATCATGAAGGTTCTGCTGGGTTTTAATTTTAAATTAGTTCACATAATAGGAATTCCCAGTCACGCTAAGTTTTCATCTTGTTTTTAGTTGTTTTGCTTGGAAAAATTGTTTTAGGAGGGAATCTCTCTGAAATATGTCATGTCAAACTCAGAAATTCTCATTTGAGAGAAAAGTATCCATAAGAATTCAACAGTAAAACTTTAAAGGCTTATGTCAAATATAAGCAGAGGCTTTGACCTAGGTCCCTAGCCATTGCTTTTCTTGTATCCAAGTAGAGTAAAGAAAATTAAGGTACAGTGAAGAGGATATGTTGAAGATAGGACTACTGTTGGAGGACAGAACATAATAGTTTCTTATATGGAAATGGAATTTTAACATTATGTAGATATAATTTACAAATAAAATATTGAGATAAGTAGTGGAGGTTCCCATAGGGTTTTATCTTTTGATATGTGCAGCAACCCGGGGATTCCCCATGGAATATCTTTATGAAGTCCTATAATTTGCCACTATGGCTTTTCCAACCAGTCTCTTTTGGTGAAGCACAACTGAACTTGTGCTATTTTTTTTTTTATAGTTCGTAGTGCTGAACATTTTACACAGTTTTATGAGGTGTAAGAGAATAAGCAGTACTGCAGGGCACTACTTCTTTAAGTAAACCAAATAAATTCTTGCCAAGCAAGAATTCTGGGTAATTATGAATGAAATAAGGAGTATTTGACTGTAGAACTTGATTCTTCCCAGGCTCGTAAGCTCTTTTCAGAATTTATTTTCATAAAGTCTTTGTCATTTTTTGGGCTATGGCTTAAGCAGTTATGGAACAGAAGAAAAAAATGTATCCTGGAAGCAAGTGCATTATAATTTGTTAAAATTACACACATATTTACACAAAATATTTTGCGTAAAATCTGAATTTACTAGCTTGCTCAATATTTGGAAAATAAGAAGTAGCAATTGGGTCAGAGTTGCCTCAGCAATTCGTTTCCCATGTTAATATTTGATGTGCCACCTATGGGCTGGTGGAATCAATCAAATTCCTTACATTATTATGGATTACAAGGCTTCCATTTCTTCTTCATATTTTCTTTGGTTGCATTTCTAGCTATCGATGCAGTGTGGATCCCAGCTCTCAGTTATGCCTAACGGATTTCCTGCATTTAAGTGATTATATTATGATGAAAAGCTACCATTTAAGTGTTCATAAAAAGAACTTCCCCAACATCTGTGGTGATTATAGAATTGTAAAATGGTTTGGTTTGGAAGGAACCTCAAAGATCATCCAGTTCCAACCCCCCTACCATGGGCAGGGACACCTCCCATAGAGGTTGCTCCAAGCCCCATCCAGCCTGGCCTTGAACCCCTCCAGGGATGGGGCAGCCACATCTCTGGGCAACCTGTTCCAGTGCCTCACCACCCTCAC
>BJBW01003279.1:125398-135697 GCA_004320125.1 Scolopax mira
ATTCCAAAGGGGAGCGGAATCTGGGATCACTTTCCTCAGACTGTTATCTATCAAAAATGGTGTTTTGATAAAGTATTGAAAAGTCTTGTCGCTGGGGCAGTGCCTTTCAGTCTGCAAGTGGGAGTTCAGTAGCCTTGCAAGTAGAATTAGCATGAGTGAGTGACTGGTCATTTTTCTTTTGGCAATAGCTAACATGAACAGACTTGGGATAAGACATGTCAGATGCAGTAATGATTTCCTGCCTCCTGTCCCCTTTTGCAATTGCTACTTACCCTTCAGATCTAGACCGATCAAATTTACTGTTTCTATCTGTTTTACAAGAAGTCAAAGGTTGATGATGCTTGACGTGCCTGTTATTTATAAAGGTGAGGGGAGAGGAAAATGAAGCCAAATGAAGCCTGTCTTTTTGGCAGCCAACTCAGTGTGCTCCCAAGGCAAACATAGCTGCGTTTCCTCAATACTGTTTTTCTTTATGTGCATTTGTATTCTCTGAATTGCCTTCTAAGTATCTCTAGAAATTATTTCTACTTGATCTCCAGTACTTTATCCCCACATCTCTCTGGGCATGCTAGAAAACATGCTTGTGGTTGCTGATCCTGAAAGGTGTAAGCACAAGATGGCCTCCCCACACATCTTGAGAAACTGATGATTGCCTTTCACATAAAGAACCCATTTTCACTGATCATAGATTACACAGCGGGGCAGAGCTTGCAGCATGGTGCCATAACTTTCTTTTTAATGTCTAAAGAAAAAAAAGAAATCCCTTCTGAATGCTCATTAGTAATCTCATTGCTCGCCCTTGCCTTGGAGCTAGTAAAACAATGTGTTTTAATGTCCTGTCCCTATTGCCAGTCCAAAACTTGGCAATGCAACCACAGATTATATTAAATGCAGAGTATTGCTGTTGTATAATAGAAATGGCTGGGTGTATGTAGCTGCTATTTCTGTAACAATGGCATTTACTAGCCCTTGTTTCCTCTTTGCTTTCAAATGTAATTCTTTAGGGACTGCAGCTATGCTTTTCCTGTGTGGATTGTGAGCTGAGTCAGTTCTGTTAAAAGACTCGAAAACCTGAGCTTCCACAGACTGTGTGACTCCTTTGATCCTTCCTTTTGCATTTAGTGTCAATCTCTCCTCCCCACCGCTTCCCACAGAGGAACCCTCTTTTTCAGTACGAGGGCAGTTCAGGTCTAGTCCTCTAAGGTACAAAAAAACTGAAAAAATGAATAGTACGAAGGAAAATGGACTGAATTTATAGAGTAGTTCAAAAGCTGTCATGATTCATTTTTTTTCTGATTAGTATTGGAGATGAGGGAAAACAGGGACTAGCCCACTTCTTTCCGGGTGTGCTTAGAAGGAGAGCTTGCCCTTGAAGAATTTACAAAAGAATGAGAGGAGAATTTTCTTAGCACCTTCAGTAAGTATCCTAATAACTGCAGCAGGATTTCACTTTGACTTCACAAATGAGGGCATAGCTCCTCGGATGCTACGGGCTGAATGCTACTTGTGCAGGATCAGGTCAGCAGTGATGCAGGAAGACAAACATATGGTCATGTTCTGAGATTATAGTGCAACTGTGAAGTTAGAATCTTAGCACTGAGCATAAGCATTATTCTAGGAACCTCACTTCATTTTTCTTGCAGTTTCAAGTCATTACCTTAGTTTGGAAATTTGAGCGGCAAATTGGAGCACCCTGAGCTCCTTTGTGCTTGTTTGATTTTAGTGGTGTGTTGGCCCTCACCCTTTCCCTGGCACAGGGTCTGAATTTTAAATGAATGATGATTCCTTTCTGAGCCACTGGTGGGTTTTTTGGGGGGTTTTGTCATTGTTGTGGTTTTGTTTTTGTAATTACAGCCTGAAGTGGTTTTGCACTCACTAAAAAAGTCCCTAAAGTAGTAGAGAATTATTGCATTGCATCATCTTTGCCAGCAGGGGCATGGCTTTGCATGGATAGCAGAGGTTGTCCAGCTGGGCTGTACCACAGCCAAAATGTAGGCCTTTCCTTGAATTGTAGTCCCACAGTTGAGTTTTAGCCCATGAAAACTTTGGGGTATGTAAAGATGACTGTCTTGGTGAAAATCACCCCTGTTAGTGAGTGATGCAAAGGGTAAAACAATAGTGAAGAGTCTGGTCAAAGGCAGAACCTGGCATTTTCACTATGCAAATTATCTAATGTTTGCTTAAAGCAAAACCTCAAAAAACTCTAAAGCCACCCCTGTTTCCTCCCAAAATATGGTGTGAATTTGGCAAAGCAGCCAAGTGTTAGGGTGACTGCAGAGACCTCACGTGATGAGGCTGAAGGCCCGGGGCTCTGCCTTTGTTCTATTGTTTTCTCACGTCAGTGAGTTTGGGCAGCGGCACCGAGCGGGTGCCAGGGCAGCCTGACAGAGCTCACCTGGCCACCTCCTCCCGGAACCTCCAGCCAGGGGGTGAGGAGCCAACTGCAGGACAGCCTGCCTAGGTAAGGGTTCAGAACGAGCACTTTCCAGACTTCAGAAATGAGTATGCTGCAGGAAACCTTCAAAGTAAATCGTTGGTGATTTACTTGGTGTGATGGGCGCATCCAGCGGGAGCAATACAGCCCTACGGGAATGCTCAGCTGGCCCTGGCAAGTTCACTTTGCTAATGCTGCAAAGCTGTAGGTCCCTGATGACTCTACGAATAATTTTTAAAATTTACATGATAGCTAAGGAAAAGGGTGTAAATATGTCATTGGTTTTGTTCCCAAGGAGGTCTCCGTGGTCGCATTGCACCTTCTGGTACTTCGCCTGCTCATAAACACAAAAGCTGATCTGCTCCAACCCACAAAGCAAAAGCCATAACCTGAAACTACAGAAGTGAATTGTCATCCAAACCCGTCACGTACGCTGGGTCCTAACGTGGTTATGAATAGTATGTTGTATTACCAGAGAAATGAAAACAATTTTAGCTGAGTAAGTGTATTGGCTGGGCAAAGATCAGTTCTGTTCTGTTCTCTTCAATGACTCATTCCTGCTGGTTTGTTTTTGTTTAATACTATAGCCTGGCTGAAGTCATTTGCTTAAATACAAAATATCACATAGCAGAATTCATTAAGCTCAGATTGTCCTATTGACTGTTTTAAAGTGACCTCTTGGTAGGGGATGAAGACTAGACCCAGTTTGGTTACATGCACGTGCACTACTGCTCCACAACTCTGAATATGAGCTGAGAATAAGCCTGTATTAATGCTTGTGTTGAATGTTAAATAAACTTCTTGGAAGAAACAGAGACTTTTTGGCCTTCAACATTGAAGAGTGTGCATGGTAAAAGATCTGGAGAGTTTGAAATTATTTAAATATAACTCAGAACGATAGCTGTTTCAGCATTAGCAACACACAAAGATCCTTAAGGTGAAATCAGTGTTATTTTTTTGCTCCCCAAACCTAGACGTTAGTTTTAATTCCTGATGTTAATCCTATTTAACAAGGGTATCAGTGTGGCGTGTTTTGCCATGAGATGCTGGCCGTGCTTTCTGCTGCCCCACTTTTCCAGAGGTATTGATGCTGACATTCTGTTGCTGCTGCGAGCGGCCCAAAATTACAGAGAAAAAGATCTATTTCTTCATGCCATGCAGGGGCAGTCAATACCATTGCCTGGATGTAAAAATCTTTACATCTCTCCAGTTCTGCTCTTCTCTTCTATAAATCTTCCCAGCTGCTGCAGCAAGGGACACCTCACCTTGCTCTCTGGACGTGAAGCCTCCCTTCAGGGCTGATGCCAGCCGTGTTCTTCTGAGTCACTTGCAGCCACCGTTTGCCGTGTGGGCATGACTGCTGGCATCCTTCCCTGGAGGGAATGTTGTCTTTTCTATCTCGTCATGGTCACGCAGTGACAGCAAACTGAATTTTAAATGAGGTATTTAAAAGAATACCTTGAATCTGGTACCCAATTTGGAATCCCCTGGATTTCCTGCGTGATTGGGTCACTGTTTCATCACAATTTAGTGAGACCTTTCTCTTCTCTTACTATTATTTTGAGCAGTTTGACTTGCATTGTTGCATAAAAGTCCTGAATTTTATTTGGGGGACTTCCTTAGTCTTTCCAAATGTCCCAAAGGATTTAGTAGCATGAGGTTGCCCTGATATCTTTAAGAAGAAATTTTTGCCAGCTTCATTTGAATTTTGGAGGCAGAAGGAAGAGAATAGACTTCCACCTGTTTTCATTTTGAAAGAGTTCATTCTGTTGTTTAAAATTGATAGCATGTCTTACCTGCCTGCAGCTGTCCACAAAAGTTGTTGTGGCCACCTTGGATTTACGAGGCTGGTGGTATCTGACTGGAATAACATTATGCTTCTTGCTGATGTTGCAACCTGAGCAAAATCCCCGGCGTTATCCAGGCAAAATGACCTTTGCCTGCTACATCTTGTCTGCTGGGGGAACAAGATTGAACACTATTTGCTCAAGTTGCTGTCTCTCCTTCAGAAAATTCCCTGCCTAAAAGGGGAATTCCCAATGTAGCAGTATAACATTATTTAAGTCACTAGTTTGGGTGGAGTTTTTTCCCGATTTCTTAGGTATATATTTTTTAAATTATCTCTTACACTACTTTTACCATAGAAAACAGGAAAAAAATACAAAAATCTCCCAAATTAATTCTTGTATACACAGGAGCTTTCTGAATTTACGTGGTTTAGTCCAGAATGAGGATCAGATCTTCATGGGAAAGGATCTGCAAGCCTTCTGGGGCCAGAAGAGGGCATGGAGAGCAAAGTCTGAGGAAAGTGATCCCAGATTCCGCTCCCCTTTGGAGTTCTCTCTCGACCTTTAGGGGTCTCCACCTGCCATGAGCAAACCACAATCTAGCAGGTTATAAGTAGCAAACATAAGAAATTTGCTCATTTATGTGTAGTTTCTTGAATGCATTATTATTTCAAGGCAAAGCAAAACATTAAACTGCATGTACAAACGCTAAAACTGATTGGAAAGGGATTTCTCTTCTTAAACCTGCCCCTCTTCCCCTCCAATGTTCATGTTCTGGGCAAAGTATTTATTCTGGGAAATCTCTGGTGAGATATGGACAAGTGGAAGAAGCTATAAACCATTTCTGCATTCTTTAGGATGTAGGACTTACATGGCTGTGCAAATGGCTGTCCTGCTATGAATATCTGTATTTAACATGTTTAAAATTCAATGTGCTGTTCCTATTTGTGGACTTTTCCATATCTTAGTTTATGCTTATAGGCATCCTGAAACAATCCCCAAGTTCTATTCTGATTTCTTACCAAACAATTCTTTGTTCAAATTTCTTTACCCGCTTCCCTCATCCTTTGACTGTAGCAGTTTTTTTTTTCTGATAACACATTTCTTTTATTGCTCATTTGCTTTTTGCTCTGCATCTGATATTTTTTTCCTATTTTAATGCTTCCGGGAGGTCTTTCTCAAAGATCTCTCCTTTTGAATTGCTTGTGTAATCATTGCTTGTGGCCTCGGGCAGATCCTCTTTTATTACCTCCTCACCCTCCTTTGGGTTCCTCTTCAACCCAAAGCCTTTGGAGAAGACCATGTACTTTCTGGTATTGATCAGGTCACGTGTTGGGTGTTTGTCCTATTTGAACTTGGGTCATTTGGCAGCGCTGTATCTTCTTTATCTGCTTAGGTTGCTCTGTAGAATGGTGGTGATCAATTGAAGATTATTTGTGCAAACGGTTGATTATGACTGCATTAAGTATTAGATCTTGGCAACAAATTTTATGCTGACTAGTAAAGGGGAATACTTCAGCATGACTCTGAGTACGTGTTCTGGAGATATTAAATGCAGTTGACACAATTGAGCTCGGTGTAAAAAATGAGTAACTAGATAGTCTTCTGCAAATATATGTACTAGTTTCCAGTTGAAACTGTTTTAAGACCAGCATTTCTCTTCAAACTTGGCTTCTGGCTTTTAAAAAGAAACAAACACAGATTATACAGTGATTATCATGCCATTTAAAATTATGCTAGTTTTTATTTCTGAATCTTTGATAAAACAAATTAAAGTTATTCTTTGCTGAAGGGCTTTCAAGAAAAATATTTTTGCAAAAAATGAATTCTGAAAACTTCTGCTACTCTTCATTTGGCTAAGATCAAGTGTTGTGTGTAGATAATTCCTGCTAAAATTTACAGGGTGAAGGTCAGTGCTTTAAGTGACAGGAAAGATTGGCTACTTGTGTTCATGTTTTCAGACATACAAGAGTTGATTTTTCTTAAGTTCTGTCTCCTGATTTAACCGTTATTTTATTCAAGTCAGGGACAAAATTTCCATTCTCTCTTTAGCAAGATAATTTAAATTTTGAGTTGTGGTCATATCACAAGAAATTTTAAATACTTTCTAGCAAAGATATTATTAATTTAACATTCAGTCTTTATGAAAGTCTTTTACCTGAAAAAATTTTATAATATTGTTAAAATTAATGGATTTTGATGCTGTGACTCCTTAATCTACTCTAAGAATCTATTTATTCTGAGAAATCGTCATATAGTATGTGTTTTTAAAAAAAAAATTGTCAAGAGATTTTAAAGTCACAGTCATTGTTTTTATAGAGAAAAGTTGAAGGTGATGAGGTATAATGATATGAACAGATACTCTTCAACTTAAAATATCTTTGTTTAAAGTCAACTGTTTTCTACTTCAGGCTTCATTATACTTATTAGAAACTCTGGAATAGCAATTTCTAGAACCTTAATTAATTGAAGTGAGTTCAATGTGTAAAGCAAAGCAAGCCATACAGTGTTTCTACTAGCCAGCAGAGATATGCTCATAAGAGTTCTTTACAAATCCAGGTTTCTGGTGGGAACTTTGCTTCTGCCTGAACATCAGTGCTCTTACTTTCATATTCCACATCCAACATCATAAAAGATTAATTATATGTAATCCTCAAAAATTTATAAGCATAAAATTAATGAAAAAGTAGCTTTACAGTAGCCAAATATGTTTAAAAGTACCAGAGTCTGTAGTATACTGGAATTGTTAGCACTTAAAAAGATCTGTAAGCTGGAGAAGAAAGTGCTAGAAAGTGAAAGTACAGTAGCACCCTCTAGTATGTTGATAATCAAAGGATTCAAAGGCAGTAGGAGTGGCAGGAGCATTCAGAGCACGTGTTGGCAAGAGTAAAGAGTAGGTAACAGTCTGGGCGTGAGGCGTTAGGCTCAGGACAAATAACCAGACTGAACTGCCAAACACTGGTTTATTCAATAATCTAATAACTCATTAAAGGGAGTTGGCAAGCAAAGCTAATTAATAACCATGTCCGTGTCTTTTCAGAGGTGAACACCTGACGTTCTATTTAATATTGAGTCAGTATCTGTAAGTAAGGTGAGCTGGCAGGCAAAATTAATGAATACATTCATTGAGTTTATCAAAGGCTACGGTCTTATTCTATAGCTCCTGCTGAGCTATAGGAAGGCAGGAAAGGCAATGGCAAATTGTACACGGAACCACTGCTTGTTTCTGTTTGGCTGTTATTTGACAGTGGGTGAAAGGAGCCCAGTTCATGCAAAAAGAGTCCACCATTAGCATGATCTTCTCTGCAGTAGGTGTAATATAGGAAAAATTGTTTGGAATTTGGGGGTTTTATTGTTGTCTTTTCAGCTTCATGCTTAAGACAAAATTGCATTTCCAGAGACGGTCTATTTAGCGTATGGAGCTAACTGTGGGTTTGTAGCTACTATCAGTGTTATGATAGCAGGGTCCTTAATAGTCTGTGGCCTTCCTGGAAGAAAACATGATCCAGTAGTAAATGCTCTCTCCTTAATAGGCAATGGTATTGCCCAATATTTATTTAGATTAACTCTTCTGTACAACAGGGCCAAGGTGCCAGTAGCTCACAAGGGACAAGAAACAGAGTTTGCTTTTCCAGAAGGGGGTTTATCTGTCAAACACGAGGATGAAATAGGTCTAGACCTTTACATACAACTGTGTTTATCATCAAAAGAGCCAATATTGCTTAAAGTTATGGGAGAGTTTGTTCACTTGGATGTGCTTTTCAGCTGGGAATCTGTTGCAATTTACTGCTTGAGTTTGCTGTTCATCCTCATCTTTCTGGGCAATGTACTCAGAGTTTCACTCTAATCCTTTTGGGAGGAGGAAAAATATAGAAGTTTGAGTCTACCGAAACACTTACTCAACAATTTGACCTTTCTATAAACCTGAATCAGCAACTGAAAAATGCCACAACATCACCTGAAGAGCTGACAACTTTATTTCAGTTATTCTAATAAAAGAATCCTAAATGACCAAGTCACCTAAATAAAGCACTGAGAGTGCTAGGCTGGCAGACTTAGATTTTTAGCTATGGGTTAATTGTAACAAAAAATTTCTGTGACAAGGGTAAAATGGATCCTTCTCAGTGTCAGCCATCCTTGGTTTGGAATTGCTTCTGGCTAGCTGTTTGACTTCTGATATCCCAGGACAAATAGGTATTTTTTTCTTCAATTCAGATGTGTATGTTTACAGAGCTATGTTTAGATTGAGTGAAAATTTAATCTTTCATTCAGAATACCTTCTATGAACATTGATAATGCTAATAATTCTGTGTATATGATGTTGTTATAGTATCTGGTTACACTTCTCTCCTTCTGTCTTTTGTCAGTCCCCCTGCCTGTAATCTCAATAGGCAGCAATAATATACTTGGAAAATAAAATTATTGAAATGCTTAAGAATCCTAGGAGTTTCTGGGAACCAAAATTGAAAAGAAATTTTATTAAAGCATATGTTGGAAAAAAAAAAGTAGAAAACATACCATGATACCATTTCCAACTAACTAAAACCCTGGAAGTTATTTTATTTCAAAGCTTCCACAAGGAGAAGAAAGATAGAACCTGCGAAGGAAAGACTGGATTCCCAAACTGTTTTTTTCAATATAAAACATGAACCATAGGTGTTCTAAAAGACAATGGGATATTTAGAAATCTGTGTAATAAAATTAGTCACCATGTTTGAAGGAATTGCCTACAAAAACATAGGTATGCAAAGAAATCTATGCAAAGAAATTTAATTTCAAACCTCACCGTGTTCAGTACTAGGAATGGATTTGGTTTTGAATGCTGCAGTGATATGTCTGCTTAAATTTCTATTTAAGCTATGTGCATTTCAAGTAGTGGAAATATTGCTCTGATTTTATAAGGTAGCACTTGCTCCTAATTGAAATACTCCTTCTTCATAACCCCTAGCTTCTTTATACAGGAAGCAAGACAATTTTACTGGGGTGGTTGTATTTTTCACTCTGACCCAACACAGATTCCTTGAACAAGGTTCTGAATGAGATTTTTCTCTCGTGGAAATATTGGAAATGTTCCTGCGATGCAAAAAAGGCTGAAGGGAATTAGTCAACAAAACAAAACTTGAAACTGCTGTAACTTGTAAGAGTTAAACTAATATCTGGAAACCTCCTGGCAAGAACTGTGAGATGACTTGTTAGGAAGAGATAATACTCATGTAACTATAAAGTGTTTGGATGAAAAAGTGGAGCTATGGTGAATTGAGTCAATGAAGTTGTCATCAACCTTAAAAACCAAGCCCTAGAAGAGGAAACTAACGGGCAGCATACGTTGAAGCTTAATATAGTCTTCCCTGTGGTAGCTCCCAGTGCTGCTGGGATGTGTTGGAACCAGAGGGGATTCCAGTTCAAGCCATAAAGAAATGATAGTGTTGTGTTATGGCTGAGTGAACAGCCCCTTACCTCTAGCACAGTGTACACCACAGAACAAGGGAAAACTTGTTGGGTGGTGGGTCAGAGCCAAGTGTGAGGGTTATGGTTTATACACCAGCAAGGCAAGGGGCCAGTGTTTGAGAAAGTGTCACCCTTGGTGACATGTTGCACTGTCACATCTATTTCCTATATTGCCATGTAAGAGCAGTGGGTAACATTTGCATAATAATGTCAAATATGACTTGTTTCAAATTCTGTTTAATTTTTCTACTGGGTTTTTAATATCTGTAACCCTGCATTAGCCACTAGATTAAAATCTCCATTTCTTCTTCAGACTGGAAGAAAGGAAACATCATACCCATTTTTAAAAAGGGTAGAAAGGAGGACCCTGGGAACTACCGAACTGGACCCCGGGAACTGTCAGCCTCACCTCCGTGCCTGGGAAGATCATTGAATGGATCTTTCTAGATACCATGCTTGGGCACATGGAGGACAAAAGGGTCATTCAGGACAGCCAGCATGGCTTTACTAGGGGCAGGTCCTGCCTGACTAACCTAGTGGCCTTCTGTGATGGAATCACTATGTCACTAGATAAGAGACAACCTATGGATGTCATCTATCTGGACTTCTGTAAGGCCTTTGACATGGTCC
>BJBW01003280.1:0-21321 GCA_004320125.1 Scolopax mira
GGGGGGGGGGGGGGGGGGGGGGGGGGGGGGGGGGGGGTCGGGGGCGGGGGGCGGGGCGTGGGTGGGTGTGTGTGGGAGCGCGGAGGGGGGCGAAGGGGGGGGGGGGGAGGTGTGCGTGTGTGTGTGTGTGTGTGCGTGTGGCAGAGGCGGGGGGGCCGAGCCCCCCGCCCGCCCCCTTATAAGAGACACAATCCCCAGCCACTTTTTTGCAAAAGGGGCTTTGCAAAGCAGCCCGCGCACACGCGAGCGACACGAGCCTCCCGCCGCCGCCGCCGCCGCACGGAGGGCGAGAGGGAGGGAGGGGGCGGGCAGAGCCTCCCGCCACCCCCGGCCGCCCGCCCGCCCGGCTCCGCCGCCCGCTCCCTCTGGTCCCGGCTGCCCCTTTCCCCTTCCTCGCCTCTTTCTTTCTCTCTCTCTTTTCTTTATTTTTTTTTAACCCACCGCCGCAAATTTATTTTTTTTTTTAGATTTTTTGAGGGTTTTTGGTTTTGGTTTTTTTTTTTTTTTAGTGGTGGTGCTGGGGGGGACGGGGACCGGGCGCTGCCGCCGCCGCCGCCTCCTACGCCCCTGCGCCCATGGCCAGCGGTAGCCCCGCCAGGATGGCCAGCGGCGCCGGGCAGCCGCCCTTTCTGCAGCCGGCGTGTTTCTTCGCCGCCGCCGTGGCCGCCGCCGCCGCCGCCTCCGCCCCGCCGGGACCGCCGCCGGCGGGCGCTCCGCCGCCGCAACTGAGCCCGGCGGGCGGGCAGCCCTCGCCGGGCGGGAAGCCCTCGGGGCCGCGGGCCGCCAAGCGGCAGCGCTCGGCCTCGCCGGAGCTGATGCGCTGCAAGCGGCGGCTGAACTTCAGCGGGTTCGGGTACAGCCTGCCGCAGCAGCAGCCGGCGGCCGTGGCGCGGCGCAACGAGCGGGAGCGCAACCGGGTGAAGCTGGTCAACCTGGGCTTCGCCACCCTGCGGGAGCACGTCCCCAACGGCGCCGCCAACAAGAAGATGAGCAAAGTGGAGACTCTCCGCTCCGCCGTCGAGTACATCCGCGCCCTCCAGCAGCTGCTCGACGAGCACGACGCCGTCAGCGCCGCCTTCCAGGCCGGCGTCCTCTCCCCCACCATCTCGCCCAGCTACTCCCATGACATGAACTCCATGGCGGGCTCCCCCGTCTCCTCCTACTCCTCCGACGAGGGCTCCTACGACCCGCTCAGCCCCGAGGAGCAGGAGCTGCTCGACTTCACCAGCTGGTTCTGAGCGCCGGTGGCCCCCGCCGCAGGTGGGTGCGCGCCCGCGGAGGGCCGGGGCGCCGCGGAGAGGCGGGGGCGGGAGGTTTCGGGGAGGGGGGGACACACGGGGGGACGGGGACGACGCGGGGCAGCGGGAGGTACAGCCCACGGGGAGGGTTGGGGGGAGCAGCCGGGGTGGCCCCGCAGTACTTACGGGCGTCTCCGGTGCGCTGGTCCCGGCGCGGCTCTGATCTCCTCTCTCTTTTATTGTTACAGGAGAGTTGCAAAAGGGGAGAGAAACACATCGCGGGCACCGAGAGACAGACAAAAATCCGCTCAGACAAAAAAAAGAAAAAGAACCTGTTGCATTTCCCGCTCCCCCGCCGTCGGAGGGCGGTGCGGGTACGTCGCTCGGCGGGGCGGGTACAGCGCTGCGCGCCGCGGGGGCGGTCGGGGCGGCCGCCCCCAGCCCCGGAGCCCGGCCGGCCTTTGCGCCGCCCGCCCCGCACTGCGCCCCGGCGGAGCGGGGGTCCTCCCGCGGGTGACCCGCGGGGCAGGGCGCTGCGCTCCTCGGCTTGCGGAGGAGCATTTTCTCCTCCCCAGCAGAAAGGCAACCCCCCCCCCCCATCCCCACCTCCACCCACCCCCCTCCGCATCCCACTGCGGCCCTTCAGAGACTGGCGTTCATCACTCTGTGGACAAAGTTAGTTCCCCGGTGTCTGTGGAGAGGTGGAAATTAAGCTCTGCTGTGCTCAAAGAAGCCCCCGGAGCCCCGTCCGCACGTCCCCGCGCCTCTCCGTCCCCTCGCTCCAACCTTTCCCTCTCGTTTCCATCATAGAATGCTTCCAATCTTCTTTTTTTTTTTTGTGAATTTTTTTATTATAAGAAAATCTATTTGTATCTATCCTACCCCGTTGAGGGGATATATTAAGCTATTTTTGTACATAAGAGAGAGAGAGATTTATAGAGGTTTTGTACAAATGGTTTAAAATGTGTATATCTTGATACTTTTTTTAATATGTAATGCTTATTACCTCTTCATGTTTAGACTTGTAGTCGACGTTAACTTACAACTGCCATTTTTGTATGTGGTTTTGTAAAGGACTTGGATTTCCTCCAGATGTACTTTAGCACCAACGTGTCTTACTTTATAGAAACTTTGTTAATGTATTAATAATGTTATTAAACAATGTTCAAAGTGAACAAAGTTTATGCAGCTATTGTCCAAACGCGAAATGGTAGCCATTTGTTTATATTTGCTGCCTTTGAAAAAAAAATACACAAACAAACAAAAACCCCTGATGCCACTGCCTTTTCTTACTGTTTTATTACAAACTTACAAAGGTCCTGTACAACTCTGTTTTATACAAACTAGTTTCGTAATAAAACTTTTTTTTAATTAAAACGATCGGCTGCCTACTGCATGCAATTTTTTTCCCCTTCTGCCATTGACAACAATGAATGTAAGGACAAAATGTTAAATGATGTTGTGCCGGAGCTAAGTTGCATATGAAGTGCTTGTATCTGATGGATGTAACATATATATCTTTATCTATCTCTATATAAATATGCAAAGATCTAGCGGTATCACCATTGTTTTCTTGCCCTTCTGTGTTGCAAATGTGTATCCAAATCAAAAAGCGAGGGGAGTGTTTAACGATTGCATTGTCCTTCCTGAAATCACTGCACATTAAAGAATTCCCCCCAAAGCCCAAGTCCTAAAAAGAGAGGGCGCTCCATCCCGCATTTCGGGATGCGTGACCCTGTTCCTCCGCGGCTCTGACCCGACGGGGCAGAAAGACGCGGGGGGAAGGTACAGGCGCCGCCACCGAAAACACGGGCTGCTGTGTTGCCTCTGCAAAGGATGGTGGCTGGATAAATACAACCGTCGGGGAAGACGGGAAGCGAGAGGCGAAGGGAGATAAAATAAAATAAATAAATAAAGTCCTAGAAATGGGTGGGAGCTTGGAGACACTGGGCTTTCTAAGCTTGTTATTCTACCCAAATAGCGTGATCTGCCTGTAAAAGTACCCAATTACCAAGACTCAAAAAGAAATTGGACTCTTCCCCCCGCCCCGTTCCCCCCGCCTTTTTTTTTCTTTTTTCTTTTTTTTTTTTTTTTTGGCTAGCCTGCTTGTTGTCAGTTAGTAAGGACGTGACCAGAATTCGCCTTCTCCTTTTCGCCTGGCTCCTACATCACTTGCAAATTCAGTTTGCGTGCACCAAGCCAAGCGGAAAGCAAAGCGCAAAATGCATCTTGAAAAAGAAAAAAAAAAAAACAAAACCCAACCAAAAAAAACCCCAAACCAACAAAACAACACCACCACAACAACAACAAAAAAAAAAACCCCAAACCAAAACAACAAAGACCCGGGAGAGCCTGTATGTCGTACGGTTTTAAAAAAGCCTCTGCTATAAATGTGCAGTCGGCGATGCGCTGTTTTTTAAAACGAGGAGGGAAAAACTTTGGTGGTGCACCCCGGAATTTTCTCTCCGTGTGTACGTATGTGTAACTATATATATATACATATATATATATATATACGCACACAGGCATATGCATAAGTGGACACATATGCGTGTGCGTATCCATGTATTTTCTGCACTGCTTTAAAAGTATATATACATTTGCCCCCTTCACCCCACGCCCTGAAATGATCAATATGTGATTTAATCGGGCGGGGGGGGGAGAGGGGGAAGGGGAGGAAGGAACGGGACGGGGGGACGGGACACGGTGGGGTCAAGAAATCCCTCGTTACTTCAGCACAAACACTCATTGTTTTAACCGCTCGTGGAACTAATGTTTAGTTATGAAAATAATAACCGTTATATGCCTCCATCCGCTCCCCCTTTACAGCATCTCCTTTTTTATTTACCCACTTTTGCAAGTGTACAGATAAGGTATGCAAAGAAACTGTAGCGAGTAATTTATAGCGATGAATATAACATTAGAATAATGTTTCATTCTGTTACAAAGGCGAAATTTCTCTTCCTTGTGTAGACAGGTGTTCTTTTTTGCTCACTTCTGAATAGTAAATATCCAGACTCATTAAACTAAAGGCAAAGTTACGCTGTTGTTCGCTACAATGTCTAAGGCAGGCCCAGAAATTCACCGCCTCCTCCCTCTCTTTTCCCCTCAGCCCCCTCCCGAAAGAAAGAAAGAAAGAAAGAAAAAGAAAGAAAACACACACACACACACAATTTTACTGAAGATAGGGAAAGGGCAAAGCAGGATTGGGGTAAATCTCATTACATCTGCTCTAATCGCTTAGCAACACAAAGCCTTTTCTTGTATTAGTGCGGAGAGCCTTTCAGCGCTGCCTGACAGACAGTATTCACTCAGCATTAGTAAACTCCATAAATCAGGGACTTCTTTGGGCGCAGTATAAGTTTTAGAGCTACTCAGGGCTGGGGGGGAAAGGGGGACCGGGGGGGGGGGGGGGGGGGGGGGAGAAAGAAACCGGGGGTGGATGCAGATGGATGTTGCCGGGCCGCGGATTTATTCATTTCTTTACCTATGGATATATTTACCGTTATGCTGGAAAAGTGTCCCGTTAACAAATGGCTCTTTCCGAGTCATGTGTCCCGCACCCCCCCCCCCATCCCCAAATCAAGACCCTCGGACAGCGATGGGGAAGCTCGGCGAGCGGAGCCGCGGAGGTGGGCAGCGCTGCCCCCTCCCCCTTCCAGCCCCGACGTCCGCGCCCGCGGAGCTGGGAGGGAAGCCCGGGGGCAGCCTCCCCGCGGCGTGGGCTTTCCCCTCGCTCCCCATCCCGGCTCCGGCCGCTGCCCCCTCCCGCAGCTCCCCCACACTACCCGCACGCGGGACCGGCGCAGCCCCGCGGAGCCTCCGCGCCCTCCCTCACCCCCCCCCCCCCCGCCCCCCCGTGCTCAGGTAAGAGCGGAGGGGGGGTTTGCTCACAGAAAGGGGCGCAGGCACCGGGGGGAGTCTCTCCTCGCCCCCACCCCCCCTCTCCCCCCTTCCCCTCGGAGCGAGGTGCACCCAGCCCCGCAAGTACCAGGCTTTGGGGAGCCTGGGGCACTTTCCCTTTTAAAAACTTTTCCCCCTCTTTTTTATTTTTTATTTATTTTATAATTTTTCCTTTTTTTAAAAAAAGTTTGTCTGTTTGTTCGTTCTCTCTCCTTTTCCTCCCCCTCCTTCACCCTTTTATTCCTCTCCCCCCATCCCGCTCCAGGTCCTGCCTTTTGTGTGCGGGCACACGGGACACACCGAGGGGGGGGGTTGGGGGGGGCGGGCAGGCAGCGGGCAGCGCTGCCCCCGCGCGTGTCACGCCTCAGCCCTTTATCCCGCCGCCGGCGGCGCGGCGGGGGCCCGGCCGGGCTCGGGGGCGACGTGCGCTCTCCCTCCCGCAGCTGCCGCCGCCTCCTCCGCCCCGCATCGCTCCGCACCCGCGCTCCGTGGGGCGGGCAGCAGGCGAAGGAGGGACCGGGCGCTACTGTGGCGGGGGGGGGCTCAGCTCCATAACGCAGCGCCTGTTACTCAGGGCATTCAAGGGATTAGCTGCCTTGAAGTTTAGGGGGGGTGGGAGGGGGATTCTGTGTCTCCCTCCCTCTCCGCCTCCTGGAAAGGGGAGCAGGGAGAAGAGAACCCCTCTTCCCCCCAACCCCCCCGAACTCCCCTTGCCTGCCCCTGGTCGCCCCCCCGGGTCCGTCCCAAGCGAACGGCAACTTCTTGCTCCCAAGCGAGCTGGCTTTTAGCGTGTCAGGCCGCACAATGCGGGGCTAATTCCTGCTGCAAAAGGCAAGTGGTGAGGAATCAATCGCAGGCTTTATGCAATCAAAGGGACGATGGGTTTGGGGTTGGGATTTTTTTTTTTTTTAAAGTTCCCTGCCCCAGACTGAATTTCTCCTGCTCCTTACCCCCATCCTATTAATAATCCCATGCAGGCAATTGCAGGCCGTGGCAAAGCTATCATTTGTATGCGCCTGAAGATTAATTTCCCCCATGTACCAACTCAACGCCATAGTTATCTCTTTAACAGGGAAAACAGTTTGGCTCCATTGTCGGGTTGCCAAGACCGCCTTTTGAGAAAGGGAGCCCGGCTAGCCTCTGATCAAACTCAAAGGTTAGTTAAAAGACAAAAACAGCTGAAAATCTTCATGAATAATGCTGTTTCCCGAGCCCAGTGTAGTGCAAGCGCACATTTCAATGCCAGAGCATTTTGTTATGCTGCTCGCCTAAGTCAGAATTTCACAGAAAAGGCAGAGAAGAAAAGCTCCAACAATTAGAGGGGGCCTGTCAGAAAACATTAACGCCTTCCTCGCCCAGCCTGTCAAGCGTGCTGGAAATAAAAAACTGGCATAGCGAATCGCACCTCCACCCTCTGGAGCTGCGGGAGGGGAGAGGAAGGAGGGGGGTTAGGGACAGAGAAGTAGAGACAGAGACAAATGGACAGGCCCAGCCTGTTAACAGTCCCCCTTGGCTTTGCAGTTCATCCAAAAGCTAGAAAAAGAAGGGGAAAGGACCTGCAGCTGGATGTTCTCTCTTGATAGTCATCCCTCTGTTTCATGTTCCTCTAAGGACCATCACATACGCTCCCACTAACTCTCTGAATCTTCAACCCTTTCCTGCATCAATCCTGCAAAGCACATGTGAGGGACCTGGTGAAACGGTAGCACAGAAGAGCTGTCACCACCTTTTGCTCTCTCCAAAGTCACAACTCTAAATTTCCAGGTCTTGTGGCCATGCAGATATCCAGTGTGGCTGACCCACAGCTAGGCTGAAGCACTTCATGTCAGATGAAGTGTGTGTGCTCATGTGTAGCACAAGAGGTATCTTGCTCTCTAGATTTTTTAGGAAAATGTATTTCAAATGTACAGCTTTAACTCACAGACCTGCTACCCACATGCTCAAGTCCTTTCCCCTAGTGAAACACCCACTGACAGGACACCAGACCATTTAAATTCTTCCTTACACTTGCCTGTAAGTGAACATCTCAGCTTTAAGTTTCCTGGCCAAAGCATGGATTTTCCACAAGTATCTCAATCACAAGACAGCTCTGCTCCTTTTCTTACTGTAAGTAAAACTCAGACCATCACTTGAATCTCTCTCCCCCCCCCCCCCCCCCCCCCCCCCCCGCCCCCCCCCCCCCCCCCCCCCCCTTTTTGCCTTTGTTGTTCCATTGTAAATACAAGTATATATTAACATCTGATAAGGACCAGATCACTACTGTGCAGCTTCTACACCCAGCCTTTTGCTTCTGGAGAGAGAGATGAGCAGGAGAGAGTACTGATGTGTATTGTAATATTTGCCTGTGGGTTGAAAAAAATTAAATTACAGCAAAATATGAAGTAACTGAAGAAAAAAAGAGTATCTCCAAATGTCATCCGAGGCATTCTAGGGGTGTTATATACCAGTAAAGGGATGCAGAAACACAGTTCAGACAACATGTAAAAGAAACACAAGTCAGACTTTCCCCATGGTTAGAGAGCTGAGTGATTCCTACACATCCCACAGGGAAGGAGTTCTGGTCTGCGGGATGGGAGCACTGACCCTCTATCCCACACACCCCCTTCAGCAGCACAGGGCATCCAGGCAATATGGCTTGCTGTCCCACTTCAGAAAAAGCAGGCATTTCCTGTGACTTTGGAGCCAGATGTGTCCACAGAAGGACGTAAGCAAAGGAAGAGGTCCACTGAGCACTGGTACTTTCATTGGCTCTGACACTTTTGTCCTGGACAAACACAAGCAAGCAGTAAGAGAGGGAACAAGTTTAATGAGTTTTCTTCCTCTACCTGCTACTGACTATACTAACAGCAAAGGGAGAGGTTGGGTAAGAATGCAGGGAAGGGTAACTAAGGGAAAACTGCTTTTTATTTTTTTTTGTGGCAAGGCACAGATCTGGGACTGAAGATATCCAGATTCATTGCTGGCTGTGATTTGGTCCTGTCTCAATCTATTTTAGCCTGAGACCCACAGCTGCTAAACAGAGTAGTTCCTCACGGTGAGAAGGTAAGAAAGGTGGCAAGAGCAAGGGGGGTCACTGCTCCAGACTCTGCTCCTGTGCAAAGCGCTGTGGGAAGAGCCAGTGCATATTAATTGTCTGCTTTATTTTTCTGGGGAACAGATAATCCATTTTCCCTTTCACCCCATCGTAAGCAGGATTCAATCTTGTTTGTGTTTTATCACCTCAGAAGGCGACAGTCACATATTCTTCCCAGAAGAGCTTCACTTCCCCTAAAACATCAGAGCAAACTTCTGTATGTTATCCTGTATAATATCCTATATGTCACCTGGAAGCTGCTTGGGAGAAAAATTCCTTTGAAAATGTGACCAACCAGGCTGTGTGTTTCAACCCTCTTAGACCCTTCAAACAACTGCCCATTTTCTGCTGGTCACTCCTACTTTGCAGTAACAGATTGCTTTCTTGCTTTCTGGTTTTATATATTCCCAGTAGCTCTGTGAAAAGAAAGGTAAAAATCACAAAGACCTCTATAACCAGCCCTATTGGCATGATCCGGGCCCTTGCAATAAGGGTGGGGATTGTCTTCTGAAATGAAGCCCGAACTCATTTGGTCCAATTTCACAGAAGCAGATCACAGAAAGAGTCCCTGTTCCCCTTTTGGGTTGGGGTCCTTCTCCCTCCCCCGCAGCCACACCGCTCTCTCACTCACTCTCCCCTCCTGCTGCTGGACGGAGCTGTGAGCTATTTTAATTTGTACTTGCTGCACAGGCAGGGCTATATTACTCTGGAACAGGAAAGGAAAACCCCTATATTAGCAAAGTGTGAAATGCAGTTTTGACTGAAAAGGGAAGCCATTTCGACAGGATTATACCGTGACAGTGCAGATTAAAACCTTAACCATATGGCTTAAGATAGGCTCGCTTGCTTTTACTTTCAGGTAACAACACGTTGCTAATTAAGTGGCGATGACATTTCTAAATGAAAAAAAAAAAAAAGAAAGAAAAAAAAAGCCACCTGTATGTGAAATAAAGACAGCAAAGTGAAGGGAAGACATTAATCGACATTAATAATACTGGAAATCAGCCCTCTTTTATCACTGCGGTTTGCTTTGAATAGGAGAGGGAATTTGTTTGGTTTGTTATTGAGTAAACAACAATTCACATGTGCCCTCGGAGAAGTGAACACGGTGCTCCTGAAAGGCGCCCGAGACAGCGCGGGAGAGCAAAGTCCTGAATCGTACCCAGGACAAACACAGCCCAGCAATATCATGGAGAGGTTCCCCACCCTGCAAGGGGGGGATGAAGGGTTTACCTGGGCAAGGCAGCAGGCCAGCTTGCCTGATTAAGTGCAGGTAACATTTAAGCACATGCTTAAATGCTTCGCTGTATGGGATACCTTCGCTGTAGCCCCTCTTTTAGCAGGCCAGCAAACAACAGTGCAGCTAGTCCAAACAAACCCCACCGCCTCTCACATATCTGCTACTGTGTCACCATGGAACACCAATAGCTTTCAGACAACTTGTGGGATAATGTCAGACTGTTGGTCTACAAGCAAAAGGTCACTGGTTGCTAGTAAGCTCCTGAGCCTTTCAGATGAAGGGTGTTCTTCAAAGACCTAAGACTTTTACATCAAGTTTCCAATCTGTGTCTGTGAGTGTTCCTCCATGCCATTCAAACTGCATTTGGAGCTGACGCTGAAGAACAGGCAGTGGGACACCCTCTTCTTCACCCTGTTTTAAATTTTTTATAGCAAACCACATTTTAGGTAACTACAACGAACATCAGGTTGGTCTACTCAGATATGGGCTCTGACAGTGAGGAGACTTACAGTGTTTCCTAATCTGTCAAACTTGAGGTACTGCCAAAAAAAGGAAGCTCAACTTATCTCTCACTGTGTTGTGTTGCCACTCAGATGAACACCAATGTTTCATGTGGTCCTCAGAGGTTTTGCATGTTTGATGATTTGAAGTTGGAATTGAGCACCCAAGTAATATTCTGGATGAGTGTATGTCTATGGATAAGCCTGGCAGCACTTTACACTTCTGCTGACAAATTTTTGCTTCCTTCTGGACAAATTTGGTCTCCTCATTAGCCTCTATTGCTTCTCATACCTAGGACTCGACTTCTCATACCTAGGACTCTCATACCTAGGACGTGAGGCTCGATGAGGCCCTGGGCAACCTGGTCTAGTTGGGGGTGTCCCTGTGACTGCAGGGGGGTTGGACTAGATGACCTTTGAAGGTCCCTTCCAGCCCAGATGATTCTATGATTCTATGACTCTAGCAGCTCAAGAGTGACACTTTGAACCAGCTTCCATGGTAAGTATCTATTTGCATACATCTTCATCCAGGCACTCTCACATCCCTCACCAGCAGAGTATGTTGAGAACAAGTATGGGGCAGAAAGAGAACAGCAAACCAAAGAGAAAACACAGACATGATTTTCGGGAGCATCTCATTGCAAACACTACCCACCTGAATTCTAAACCTCCCTGGGCTTCACCAAAGATTTGGGTTCTGCTGTTGGGAATGGTGGCCAGCAAGCCTGTAGTACGTGGATAGAAATGCTGGCAATTGCCCCCACCTGTGCAGAAAGGGGGACATCATGGCCCCGCAGTATCACAGGATGCAATGCAAGATGTTACAGCAGAAATGCACAGCAAACATGAAAGGGAGAGAAGCTCCCTACAACACAGCAGGGCCACATAGGAGCCTACAGAAAGAACAGCACCCCTGAGACCAAGGCAGGGCCAGCTCCAGGAGATGCCGCCATAGCAGCAAGCAGAATGTCAGGGCTCTCTGTCCTCGTGCCCACACATACGTCAGAAGGGAGATGTGTTTGTGCAAGTGGCTGGTAGAGGAGTGTGAGACAAGCACAGGAGGATGGTCACTTTATCCTCCATTCACTTTCCTGGTCTCTTTCTGAACCCAGATATATTTTCTCCTTCTACAACATCGCATGGCAATCGCCGTGAAGGGATTATGATGTACAGACAGACAGAAATAAAATAGCTGCTGGCAGAAGAAGTGAGTAAACCTCCTCCCTTCCTCTGCTGCAAAGTTTCTTGTCAGAAGACCACTGTGGCTACAGGGGCAGGTGATGGAGACAATGACAGGTCCACAAGGGGCAATTTGCTCAGTCTGGGTTGTCCTTTGGCCTCTCTGCATGGCCAAATCCCGTCTTCTTGGCACATCACTTTTAGTTACCACTACTCCTTCTCACTCTCTGTGAGGGGAACTGCTACTGACCAATGGGGCATTTATAAATAGAACAATGTTTAATTAACACAACAGTAGGACAGACTTGTTGAAATACTTCCAAGACAGCAGGCAAGAGTCCTGACAAGGAGACTATTATGGGAATTTTAATGAATCCTTCCAGAGTGGGACAGCTTCCATATACCTACATCGCAATGTCTAATTTTGTTTGTGAAAATTGTATTGGTAAATGATACAGAGTGACAATAACATTGGGGACCAGCGAACTGAATAAAGTCACTGGGTGACTATGTGAAATACTGCCTACAGGACAGAGCAGAGTGCTTACTAAATGCAGCACAGTCATGGGTCTGAGTGCCCAAAAGCCAACATCAGACCTAGCTACAAATGTAGTTTGCATAAGGCAGGCAAAGAAGCAATCAAATAACCCAAACAAGGATCTAGCTGTGCCAGTGCCACCACAGCATGAAAAGAAGCAAGGGCTGCACAACTACTTCTATGAGACACAACCAGGAGCATGTGCCTTATTAACACTACTGTTAAATGCATGCCTGCTAGCTGCTACTGCTGTAATTGAGACAACGCACACAAATCCTTGCCATCTCCCTATTTAAGAAAGCAGGAAATTAAAATTGGCCACCTCAGTGATGGGTCAGTGTAAGGTTCCCATCTACCATACAACAGTCTACTTCTTCTAACAGGGGCATGTGAAAGGTGAAGTAAGGGGCACAGAAAGGACAAGGTTTATAATGTCAGGGCATTCCCTTAAGTCCACCTCCTCCTAGCTCTGTAAACTGCTCTTTATCCACCAGGAGAGACATTGCACACCATCGGCAGCCATAACTAATAAGTGCTGATAACAAAGAATCACAGAATCACACAGGGTTGTAAGGGACCTCTGGAGATCATCTAGACCAACCCCCTGCCAAAGCAGGTCCACTTAGAGCAGGTTGCACAGGAAAATAGTTTTGAATGTCTCCAGAGAAGGAGACTCCACCACCTCCCTGGGCAGCCTGTTCCAGTGCTTGGCCACCTTCAAAATAAAGAAGTTTCTTCTCAAGTTTAGGTGGAACTTCTTATATTCAAGTTTGTGCCCATTTCCTCTTGTCCTATCCCTGGGTACCACTGAAAAAAGTCCAGCTCCATCCTCTTGACACCCTCACTTTAAGTATTTATAAGCATCGATCAGATCTTCCCTCAATCTTCTCTTCCCTACACTAAAAAGACCCAAGGACCTCAGCCTCTCCTCGTAAGAAGGATAATAAGATCAGAAATTCAAAACCAACCTCTTATCCTTCATGGTATTAAGCAACAGATCTCCCAGGAATCTGTCATGAAAAATGGGTTATTCTTAAATTTGCAAGTTCAGCTGTCCACTACTGTACTGCCAGAAGCCAGCTGGCAGTCCTTGTTCTTCTCACTTCATCACCTGAGGTTCTTCACAATATGAATTATCTGACATGGGAGGCTGGGAATGGCCAGTTTTCTTCTCTACTTTTGCTATTTTCTCTCCTTTACAGTCAAGTGACATTTTTTTCTGGATTATGGTGAATTAGGTGAATCCACATTGGTTGTTGAAACACGTTGCACTGGACTCCAAACAAAATGGTGTTGCAAGGTTAGCTTTGCATGGAAGTATGTGCTAAAATACTAATAAACATTGTTGAATACATGTTTTGGTGCATTACTTCAGACACTGATGAGAAAAATCTGATTTACAAGGCTAGATAGTGACACACACAGAATTGACTAAGAAAGTGAACAAAATTATTGCTGAAAATTTTGGTAACTTAAAAGATTTCATTGAACCAGTGTGAAACTTCACAACCTGCTTGCCATAAGCCTTGGTTTGCTGTCAAAAAGAGATGAAGAAGAAGAGGATATGTCCTTTCAACTGCTACAGATGCTGCTGCTGCACTCAGAGGTGCAGGTTGTGAAAACATTGATTATTTTATCCATATGCATATGTTTCCTGTTGAATTCTTCCTTGTGCATAATGTGGAGTCTTGCCTGTCAGATTAACGCAGTGCCTCACCCCCAAACAAAAGTGCTGGCCTCTGACAAATCCATCTATAGCACACCTAGCTCCATCGGTGGGCATATTATAAAAGGTAATGAGCTTGATAGTCCTCTCAGCTCCAGCTGCTGTAGCAGCGTGTAATGAGCCCTGCTCTATGGACTGCGGCTCTCACACTAAACGCCATTGAGAAGTGAGACAGCATGCCGCTGAATTTAATTTACTGCTTAGCATCAGCTGGCCCCAGATGATGGAAGGTCATCTGGATGGAGGGTCAAGTGGTATAAACAGCTCCAAATCTCCCTTCTGCCCAAGGGCTCGGAGCCGGTAAGCCCCATGGCAAGCAGGCGCAGACGCGGTGGGGGCGCATCGGCTGAGCAGGCTCCACAGGCAGATTCCTTTGGAGCATCTGCTCTCCCAGATGAGGAATCCCTCCCATTGACTGAATCCCATCAGCATTTTCGTAGAAATTTAGAGAAAATGCAGTGCAATAGGCCAGCTTCCTTGGAGGAGTTAGTCTGCCATTGTAGGAACTTCTGGTAGAGTAATTTTCCTATCTCCATAACAATACATCACGCCGTATTTCGTTTGTAAGGTATGAGGGATTTTAGATAACAAGGTACCATTATTCTCTTCCAAGAAAGAGAAGTTGGAGGGAGAGCTTGAGCAGCCCAGAAAGGGTCGATGGCAGAGACTGAAGGAAAAAAAAAAAAAAGGGTAGCATGTGGTGATACCACCTTCAGTGATGAAAGGCTCAAGGATGTGCAGAGCCAAAGGCAGGGCTATTGTATTTAATTTCTCCCAGAGTTTTTTTCTGCCATTGACTTGTCTAAATATGCTGCAAGCAGCACTAAGCTTTGGGTGCATTTAAGACTAAGCCTGATCAATGAGAAATCTTAAAAGATTCATTTTTTATGTGCAACCTAAGGTTTGGACCTGCCTCTTTTAAGAGAGGATAACTAGTTATCCTGTGCTCCAGAGGATTATGATCCTGGGAGAGCAAGACTGAGACACACCAGCCTGGCAGGGGAGGGGCACTCTTTCCCATTGTGAAGATGGGTAATGCTGATGAAAGATGTCCCAGCCTTATACCCAGAGACTTGACTGTCCAGTAAGAAAGAGCATGGACAAATCCAGGTTCTGAAAAATGGAAAGCTGCTAGTGGGGATGGGGGCCTGGGGCATGATGCACTCCAGACAATTTCTGCAGCTGTTCTTCAAAGACTTAAACACTGAATTCACTGAGACCACCTGAGGAATAGGAAACCTTCCCAAATGAGTAACATAGACAGAATGAGACCCCTACAGAGTGAAATATGGGTCTTTAAAATTTTACTTCACTGCGTGGTGGTAGGTTTCTGGTGTGTTTGTGTGCCTGGATGCTTGCTCGTGTGTCTCTAAAGCACAATGTGTGTGCTTACAGCACACCACGGGCTTGGTACAGGCCACAGACACACACGTGAGGTTGCAGGGCCCAAAGACAGAGCTGCACAGCTACAATCTCATGGGCATATGGTGCAGTGAAAAGCCAGGTACCATCATTCTTCCCACCTGCTGGTAGTACATGGTCTTAGTGTGCATTTGTGCCCCAAATGTTTCTCTTTCTGTAGATATTGCCACCTCTTCCAGCACGGACAAAGACCTGTTTGTGAGGCTGTGCTCCTTTTCTGTGGGGATGACAGGTGGGAATGGAGGTCTGATGTAAACATACCCTGATTTGAAGTGGGTTGTGAGCAGGATCTAGTCTAATTTTCCACCCTGAACAAACAATTTTACTTTGCGCGAAACTTTCTCTAAAGAGAATGATCTCAATTAAGAAAATCACAACAACACAACTTTTAAAAAATACCATCGTTATTGTCCGTATGGGTTTTGGGTGGGCTGTGGAAATTGATTTACGAGTCAACCACTTTTCTCTTTTCTTGCCATCTCTCGCTTGAGTGGTTTGTAGGCCTTGGCCCTTTCTTTCACTCAAGGAGAATAAGGTTGTCTATGGAAGAGGTCAGCATTTCAAATTGGTGGAGTTCAACTGCACAAATGACATAGAACTGACAAGAAAAGACAGGGGGTTTGGAGGTCATAGACTGCGTAGGTCCTGGTTAGGGTTTTCGCTTTGTGATGGGACCTGGCACCAAAATGAATTAAATAACAGGCTTAAGGACTATTGAGGGAGGGCTGAATGCAAATCAAAGATAAGTAGAAGTTTTCTTTCCTAAAAGGAGAATGATTTTTTTCCTTACCTCCCCCTTTCCATATCTGCACAGGCAAGGTCTGCATGTTAAACATGATTTAGCAGGCATTATTCTGGAGCCTTTTCATCAGGTTTCTGCAGTGATTGCCTATCTTGGCCTATGATTAATGATCTGCTGTGCAATTTGGAGGCTATAATGACTCAACAATCCACACACAAACTATATAGTCGCATTCCTTTTGCAGATTTGCCAAGCTGTTACCAAGGGGCCCACAACCAAGCAGGATTGTTAGAGAGATAGCTAAGCATTTCTGCAAATGCCATTCTGTCCTTATCTTGCTGAGAAGTGCGTTGGGCAGCAAGCTCATTTACAAAATTCAAAGCCTAGATTTCAGCGGTTCTTTAAAAAAAAAAATTCTGGACAGAAATAATCATTAAAAAGCCTGGTAAGAAAAGATCCTGGTATATGGCCTCTCAGTGATTATACAGACAAAATACTTTCTTTGTTTCCAAATTTTGAATCTGATTAATTGAGGTCTAATGCTATTAATGCAGTTTGAAAGAGAAAAGTTAATCTTTAGAAACCCATGCCATAAATGAAATCTGAAAATCTAAGCAGATTTTTAAGCAAAAGCTTTGTCTTCATTTCAGTTTCCATATAGGAATAGGTTATGAGGATTTACTTATAGATTCAACTGGATCTGTACCCAGTTAAAAACTATCTATCTGTAGAATAGCTGCTTTATGAACTTTTTTCATTCAAAACATGGGTCCTGATGAGAGTCATCTTGGAAAATCCATAGTTCTTGTTTCTGAGGTTGTTTTCAATAAAAATAAAGGCAAACAGGAAAAGCAAGGACAAAGCTAGAGAAAAAAGCACAGTCTTTCAGAAGGACCTCAACTGTCTTATAAAGCATAATTACAGAATAATCTGTATATGTTCATGTTTTCATTATTAATTATTAAATGTAGTCCAAATAATTTAGTCATAACCAAAAGAGTTCTGGTATTAGTTCACTGCTGTCACTTTAATGAATCATTCACTTTTAGTTTCCTTTTTGTCTGGCTTGAAGGGAAGGGAGTTAGAAGGCATAGCAGATCCATCCTGTACATTGTATATTATTATTATTATTATTATTATTATCATCATCATCATCAACATTATTATGGGAGTGCCTGAAAGCTTTAAACAAGCTTCACTGTGCTAACACTGAAGTTTCATAGGAATATTGTACCCTCATAATGAAAGGTGTCTCTCGATCCTGTATGTAATACACAGGGACCCTGATTTTAGAAAGCCTTCACAGTTCCAGATTTAAGTACAAGTGTAAGGGTTTCTCTCCATCCAGGCTTAAGGAAATGCATCACATTTTAGTCTATGTCCAGAATGAAGACCACGATGTCTCCAAACCATTTGGGACGGAAGGGCTTTCGCTGGTCCCACTGTAGGCAAAAGCAACCCCCCCACTCTGGCTTCAAAACCCAATGTGTTAGTGCTTGTTTAAAGAAACATTTTAAATAATGAATACGAATAGGAAATACACAATATATTACTCAAAGGCTCAGAGCTCCCAGGGTTTCCTGCTGATGGGGAGAAAGGGGTAAGAAACATCTGGCTATGAATACATTCAAGCAAAGCAGCATTTACCTTCCCCTTTCTGCACAGTGGCTTTCATCCTTATGCAAAGAGCCAACCTACAGCGATGCACCATAGAGGTCCTACTATTTTGTAGGTTTTTAACTAATCTTTGCCTCAAATACATACATAAATAAATAAAATCAGATGTGAGCACACTGCTGTACAGCCATGATAGTGCTGCTGTGCATTTAAGTCTATTAATCTATGAATGGTTGTGTAGCTGACACTGCCTTCAGGGCAAAGGGATGGACTAGATCGGGGTCAACAACCTCTCAAGGGTGCTCTGCTGGCCTGTGGTTATCAGCCCCGAAGCAGGGGTTACACAGGACAACAAGACCTCATCAGTAGCTAGAAGATACTGCCTCTCAGAGAGGAAAAAACCTGCTGCTGTAGCAGGATCATTGGCCTGTGCAAAAAACCCACTCCTCCTGACTCAGGGAGTGAAGCCAAGGCAGCAGTGGAAGCCTTTAAACCTCTGATTTTGCTCTCAGGATGCCATGGCCTCTACCTGCCAGCCTTGCCTGTGCCTCTGAAAATCAGTACCTGTCCGCTCAGGAGAATGGTGTTTTCAAAATTTTTTTGGGACTCCTCTTCTTTGACTTCATGTACATCAGGAAGTAGAAAAAGTAACAAAACAATAAAAAAAAGGTGCAAACTAGGTCTATTCAGAGGAAATGTTTTTTCTGGGAGCCCACAGGTAACTCTGAAAAGAATGAGAAAGTCGTCAAACAATGAATGCTAACTCAAAAGCATCTTTCATTGCTTTCTGTGCAAGTAGAGTGTGCTCTGCAGGTCCACAGCCACATGAATAGTAACTTGGATGGGAACAAGACAGGATCCCCACTGGCATCACCCCCCACCACCACCCTCCAGGGAAAGCTTAGCGCTGGGAAAGACATGTAGTCCCCACAACAGTTACATCCCAGGCTTTTCTACTGGAACCAGCTGTTTCAAATGTGGGATGTGTGTTCTGTGAGACAGACAACCGCCTGCTAGGCAGTGTGATAAGGTCAACCTTATTTCACACTGGTCATCACCTCTCAGTTCCTTGTGTTTACTGACCTTACCGTGAACTGTTGCTTAAAGGTGAACTGGACCGAGATTTTCAGAGGTCATGAATGAGCCTGAAGACCACAGCGTCTGAATATGCAAGAGGAACAAGAGGGAACATTTCAGGAGTTTCATTTGCTTGAAGGATGTTTTCAATGCTTTCTGCAAGCCAAGCTCTTTTGAGGTATCTCATTCTGAACAGTCAGAACTACTAGTTAGTCTTTGAAAAGTTCTCTCCGCAAATTTGGTTATCTGAATAAGTCAACTTTACACTTGATATAAGCCACGTATGTCTCCAAATTGAACTGTACTATGCATGGGAAAATGACTTGTCCACCAGGTTTCTTAGCACACCACCTTAGATCCAGTCAGACTGGAAGCCTGCTAGAATCAGGGAGAGGGCATGCTTGCTTTCCTCTGCAGTATCATCCCAAGGCATTTCATAAACCATAAACTTCCATGTGGTGCTTGTGTACATACACTTGTGCATACCACTCAGTGTGCAACAACCATAGGGATGGACAATAAAAAAAAAATAGAGAAAAGTAGTCATTCTCTTCAAAACAGAGTGACCTGGTAGCATGAAAGAGACAGAAACTGTTTATATGGATGTATCACACTGGGTCACCATCAGTTTGCATACATATTAAATTTAACTGGTAGACACAGTATATTTTCCAAGAATGACTTTCATGTGAACACAGGAGGAATAAGAACCATTCCAGGTTTGCTGCTCTTGGCAACTTTTTGTAGTCCAGGTATTCCAGGAGAAAAGACTCTAGTCTCGACTGATGGCTCAGCACTCTTGGGGGGCCAGAGTTCAGGAGCCAGGATGCAAGTTTTAAGGAAGTTTAAGGAGATTTTTACCCGTGTCTGCAAGACACATTCTAACATGCTTTGGAATCTGAGAGTGACTTAAGCCAGACCTCTCCTTTGATGAGAGAGAAAGTGACTTTGGGTTAAAGTACTGTAGCTTCAAGAATGTGGACAAGTGTGTAATTTTTCACAAGGCACCGAGAAAACTATGAATTTCATCAGAAGGTGAAAAATCTGCCCCAGAATTACTTTAAGCACTGGCATATATATATCAATGACTATTTGCAAAACTAACACATAGTGAATATCTGAGCTTCTTTGAAATTAGTGTAAAAAACAATTATGCTGGCTATTGGCAAACAGTAGCTGAGAGTTGCAAACACCATTTTACGGGATTTTTTGGAAGTCACGAGTATACAATTTGAGGGAATTGAGGGAATTCGAGGCAAACAGGGATGATCAAAACTATTCCTAATAAAGTCTGCCCACAGAAGAACAACTTGCCCAGGGTTGTATCTCTCTCTTCACTTGGGAACCACCAGTTTTGTCCAGTTTACAGAATCACCTTTAGGATGCACATTAGCCAGTTGCAAAGAAAGGAGCTGGAGGTTAACCCTTGTAAATCCATAGAAAGTATTGAGTGATCAGATCACTGGGATCAATGGGATCAGAGGGATCCCATTTTTCCATGCCTCTTTTAAAATTATTTAAGCACCTTCGCAGCCAAAGAGAGGTAAATTGGGATCATGGGGCTAAAATAGATAAAAAGTCTGTGTGAGACTTTGCAAGGAATAGGAATGTCCCTTTTCCACACTACCTGTGGTCATGCAGAAGCACAATGGTGTATGTTCCAGAAATTAAAATTTTGCCCTTCTAAAACATTTTATTTTTCTTGCTATCTAAATGCAGGGCAAGACAGGCATCTCTATCAGGTCTTGTGTACTCTCTTGGTTTTAACAGGGACTATTCACACATCAAACTGCTAGTTTTTTTCATATTTGCTTTATGATGAGCACTGTAATCCAGAAATAAATAGAATATATAGCAAGGCCTAAGACAAAGTATTTTTAAAAGCTAAGAAAAGTTGTTATAAAGGCTGAACCAAAAATCTGAGCTTCAGATTACCTAGTTAAGAGATCAGAATCACATAAAGGGTTAAGATCTGCACCTCCAGATGTGAACTTCATTAATTTAATCTAAAACATCTTGAGAGATAATAATACACATATTTTCAATTACAACAATTATTTAAACAGCCCTAATTTTGCACTTCATGAAACCATTTACATTCACTCTAATGTCAAGCTCTGCAGGGGAATATGTTAACACAGGAAATGTAGCATCTTCTAATTACAGTACTTCTATAAAACAGAAACAAAACTGAGTTTTGAAGGCCAAGCTGAGAGCAGGAACTATTCCATGGCAGATGGGAATGCGAAGCACAGGGGCCAGTTGCAGATAGATGGGTGTGCTATATTTTACTTCTCTGTGGAGACAGCAGCACACATCCCTGGGAAAAGATACATTATGACAAAAAGTGCATGTCATTTTGGAGTAAGGACACACTCCCATCAACTGAGTAGCTTTCATAGTTACTGGTCTTAAAAGAGAATTCCTGTGTTGTTACATGGTCTGACTTCCTACAAGCCTCATACAGCTCATCACAGAAGGTCACAGCCCAAGATCACATGCAAAAGGAATAGCATATATATAATATTTAAAGTTTCTCAGCCACAAAAAGACAGGCAACTCTTACCTCTGTCATCTACTCTGAAAAGAGAGCAGCAAAAGGCAACATAATATTTCCTTGTCACTCAGACCTTGAGGCTATCTAAAAGCACCAGTCCCATTTTACTCCTGGGGCTTCGCTTCAGCTCCAAAGGCCTCCGTGGCAATCCTGCTGTAGGGAGTCATCTCAGGTTAGCCTCCTGCACGGTTCTGTGCAGCTCAGTTCTTGGGGTCACCACAGCAGCTTGGAAGTTACAGCTAAGAAACGAGTTCCCAGGCCAGGATGTCATGTTGGTGTACTGAAACTTTAAAGGCCACAGCAGGAAAACCAGTATGAATTGAGTACTTATGAATATGAGTACTGTGTCCAGTTTTGGGCCCCCTACCACAAGAAAGACATTGAGGGGCTGGAGCAGGTCCAGAGAAGGGCAACAAAGCTGGTGAGGGGTCTGGAGCACAAGACTTATGAGGAGAGGCTGAAGGAGTTGGGGATGTTCAGTCTGGGGAAGAGGAGACTGAGGGGAGACC
>BJBW01003280.1:21375-82227 GCA_004320125.1 Scolopax mira
GCTGCCCAGGGAGATGGTTGAGGCACCATCCCTGGAGGTATTCAAGAGACGAGTTGACATGGTGCTCGAGGATATGGATTAGTAGTGGATTGGTGTTGGTTTGGGTGTGGTGTGGGTTTTGTGTGTGTGTATGCTTTGTTTTGGTTTTTTTTTATTGTTTGAACTATATGATCTTAAAAGGTCCCTTCCAACCTAGGTGATTCTGTGATTCTGTGAATTTTCAGGTGGGAAAACTTCAGATTATCACTCCAGACATGTCGCTGATACTGTATCAGTTTGTTGCCCTCCATAGCAGCGGAAATGAACCCACTGCTAGCATGTATAGTCGGGTGGGCAGCTCAGAGATGTTCACAGCCCATTGCAATTCACTGTAAGTTGGGTACCACACTGCTTCAGTCGTCTTTCCCAATCCTGACTTTACTTTACATTTTCCCTCTATTGGATGAGGTTACCCCAGCAGTGACAATGACTTTACTGCTTTGTAGCAGTCACAATCTGCAAGTAACATGATGCTAGTAGGCAGGGACACCAGTTTGCGCTGAAGTTCTTTATAAGGCGTGCTGCACAAAGAGCAAGGACTGTTTCTATCCAGGGAGACTTGCCATAAAGAGCTTTTCTGTCATATTATTACACTGAGTCATCAAAACTTATGTGCACCTTTTTGGGGATGCAGCAGCTTAATTCCCTCCTTGAACTTGACTAGACCACTGTCAGCTGTCTAGAGCTGACAAACTGACTGCAGAAATGCAAGTGTAGAAACGTGTCCTTCCTGCAATAAAGACACACACGTGCCTGTATGCCTTCAAACTCAGCATCCACCACAAGTGATTACCTCCTCAACTGTTTGTTGATGCCATTTAGTGGTGCTATATCTATGCTGTACAGACATACAACCGTCCCCGCACCCAGCCCTAGACCCCTCATGGTAACAGGCCGTTTGCTGGCAGACAACAGAAGAATTGTGATTGTACTTGTAAAGGCTCTGGCACACACCAAGAAATCAAAAATTGTCTTAAAATAACGAAGCAATCTTTGTGCAAAAATCTTCCAAATGTAGGAAAGGCTCATCCATCTAGTAAACACCCACCCACCAGTAGAAAGGCTGGGTAGTGCAGGGGGCTGAGGCTGGGAGAGGGTGATGGGAAGGGATTTTTTTTTTTTTTGCAAATTGCAATTGCTTGGGTTGCTGATCCAAGGTAAATGACAAGAAATCGAAAAGCACCCCCAACACACATATTTCAACTAAAGCGAGCGCTTGGGATTATTTTTTTTCCCCCCTCTGTGTCTGTTTGAAGGTATTCTCCCAAGTTGACAAGCACGTGTTTTGGAGACCATTGAAAAGTTTCTGCCATAAATAGAGAAGGCAGCTTGGCTTAAGTGTTGCTAGGGAATACCTGGCAACAGGCAACAATAGTCCTTTTAGAGAGCCCAGGGCAAACAGTGACCGTGGTAATGGGGTGGGCTTAAGGGAGGCTCCTTGCCCAAAGCCCCTCCACTCACACTGCGCCTCCAGCCCTGGGCTGTGTTCCGGAAATTCCCCGCACAAAGCCCCCCATTCAATGGGAGGCGGGCCCGTGCGTGTGCTTTTCTGGCAGGGAGGGGGGGCTTCAGAGGGAGGGGGCCTTCTTGCCAAAAAAAAAATAAAAATCCCCAAACCAAAAATCCCCAAACTTACTTTTTTTTTTTTTTGCAAAGGCTAAGGAAAGCACAGAAAGTGCTAAGTTTGTAAAAGAAGCTGAAAAGGTTCAGAAAGGAGCATAATGGGGCCAGAGAATGCCCCGTGAATTTTGAACAGAGAGCAGAAAAGAAACCCTAAAAAGCAATTAGTGATGCTGCTTGTCGCTGAAGAGAGCGCTTGAAGGAGGTGGGAAGGCGCAAAAGGAAGAGGGCAACTCCAATCACTTAGTAAAGTAGGAGGGAAAAGCGGGGAGGGAGGGGGGGCAGACCCAGGGGCAGAGAGACTGGCGCCTTTGGGAATTTTTATAGTAAAAGTGTATGGAGGCACACGGCGAGGGCAGCGTCCGAGGAGCGCCTGGAGCCGAAGGCACATGCCAAGCTGGATCTTGGCTTCACCTCCCCTGCTCATTTCTACAAAACCGGGGATGCGGGAGGGCCAAGCTGCTGCCTCTCAGTGAGCCCAACCTGCCGCAGACTCAGCCTCAAATCCTCACCCGTCCCCAGGAGGAGGGCTCCTCAGCTGAGCCCCTTTGCCTGGCAGAGGAAGGCGAGGGGGACATTTCTGAAAGACCTGGGCTCTCTTCTTCCCCTCTTTCCAGAGCTGTGCACAGACGCCTATTTAGCCATACATTCCCAGTGCAAAATAAAAATAACGCTGTCTGCTCATTAGCTGGGAGTTGTTAGGGGGGCAAAAAAGAAGAAAAAAAGGGCTGTCTGAACAGGGTTGAATAGCTATAACCTTAATGGGTTGTCAGAAGTCTGCTGGCAGCAGGGTGAGGGCAGCCAATCCCCCTCCAGTCTTTTGTCCTAGACATTGTTTAGGATCAGTGGTAGCTCATTAGGTCGGGACTGTAATATTCCTAACGATCCTGAGGGGCTGAGGCTTCAGACCGTGTCTTCAGCTGTTTTCCTGATGTCAATCTGATTCACAGGGAGGTATTTATCTTGACAGAGATACTTTGGTGGAAAGCATTATTTACCTTTTCATATCCTGATTACTAACCTTTGACAAAACTTGCAGCTGGAAGGGGGAGAGGGGAAGGAGAGAGTTTTGCCTGCAGGAACTGAGATGTGCTGCAGTGAAAGGCAAGCTGGAAAAACCAAGTGGATGGGGCCTTGGTCTACAATTTGGACCTACAGTTTGCCTCCTTGTGTTTCAGATTCCATCTGTAAAGTAAGAATAATCACCCATTTTGCATTCTGGGGAGTGGGGGAGAAGAAAATATTAGAGTGTGAGGCTTCCAGGCAATGGGCCAGATAAGTAGCTAAAATTAATACCTTTCCTGTATTCAGAGGTCTTAGAACAGCTGGGCTTTTTTGTTGTTGTTTTGTTTTTTTCTGATTTCTAACAAAAAAAAATATATTCTGACTTAAATTGTAAATCAGAATGGATTTTTTTAAGTGGTGTATAATTCTCCTTACATCCTATACTTATTTTCAGCCTAGCAACATGAATCTGCTGAGGAAGGGAGCAAAGTTAAGCCCCCACCTCCCCTCGGGCATCTGTACTTCTGAGATAGTCGGTGAAGGTAGGGGGCTGAGCAGATCTTATTCACTGAGACCAAATCCCCAGCCTTGGTTACGTGCTGTCTGACGGTGTCACAAATCCAAAATGACATATTAGTAAAGCGATGAAACTAAAGGATAACTGATCCTATGGTAGATTTCCTTGCAGTTAGGCGACACATTGTGTTTCCATTTGCCAGGTTTTCCAGTCACAGAGAAAAAACTACATTGTCATTCTCTGCCCTCTCCAAGACTTTACTTCAGTATTTAAGGCTTGAGGTTTTCTAAGGAAGCTCTGAGAGCTCCATGCAGCTGCCCTACATCCCTATTAAAAACCAGCCAAACTAACAAATAATGATGAACTGATTTCCTTATTTATTTTGTGTTAGAAAACAGAGTGGACAATGAACTGCTCTCTGAAACAAAGGGGCAAGAACTACTCCTCCCTTTCACTCCAATAAGAGGATGGTAAGTACGCAAAGGTCAGCATACAGACACTAGAAGGTTCAAACCAAGAGAACGAGGCAATGGGAACAACATCCCCAGATCCTCGGTGAGTGCAAAACCCACCAGCAGCTGCCTTCATGGTGCTCCAGAGCTGGTCAGAGCTGAAGCAGCTGCTGTGGGCATCCTGCAGACCAAAATAGCTCCCCAGTAGCTCTGTCACTTTCCTTGTGCTAAGGCCCTGGGAAAGGATTTAGTGCCCCATAGGACACCACCAGAACACATGGAGAGATACACAGTAAAGGCTTGTGGGTTCTTCACTGTGACTTAGCTGTGATTGCATTTGGGTAACTCTGCTACCTGGGGCAAGTTGTAAATTAATATAATGAATGATGAACTCTCTATGAAGAACCCTCTCACCACCCCAAGGAGGGATGGAATTTCAGACTCAAATTAGTATATTCTTACAAGGAGGGGCATATTCTGCTGTGAGTGAAATGCCTGTAAGGCTAAGGGTTATTCTTCACAGGTTACCTAATTATAGGAGAGCATGAGCATCAAGAGGTGAGTACCACCAACAGCACACAGCAGTGTAAGCAGGCCACAGCTCTGTCAAATAGATCCAGGAATGGATTTCTAGCTGATGGGCAGCAGAAAAAACACTGGCTAGAGATGAAGAAATGGGACACATCTCATCAGCTGTGAGATGGGTTTCGCTGAACAGCTTTGCTAGGCTCCCTTTGCTGGCTGGTTTCTCTAGTACCCCAGAAACAGTTTAAATATTCATTTCCACACCTGGGCTGCAACTGGCACAGGTGTCTGTGCCTGTATTCACAGAAATTAATCAAGTTTGGAAGGAAGAGCAAAAAGGGTTGGATTTTATTTCAACAAGTTGTTAAATAACCAGCAGCATTTCTATTACGTGGCCGAAATACTACAACAACTAATGAGAGAAATTCTGCTCACCACTATAATCAAGCAGAGAAAAAAATATCACCAGAATCACTCAAAGTTTTCTGAAATATTTCAGTCTGTTTTAAAACAGTTTCTGTGTGGTATTTCTAACAGGGGAAGTTGAGGGATTTGAAGGCAATAGTAATTTATACTGTCTCCTCTGGCTTATACTGACTTCTCTATCTTGTGTGGGGTTTGAAAACTACAGGCTCATATGGAACTTCTAAGAGTTGCACTGAGAGGCTTACTCTGTGTCTATAATGCTAAGATTAAAAAAAAAGACTAAATCTTTAAAATATTAATAGTAGAGCTGAATGTTTTGGCTTCTGCAGAGATCTGCCATTATGATGAAGATGATGACTTTTTTTTGGTGCTGTTTGCAATTTTAACAACTGACTATTTTGTCATTTCAGTATATGCTTTCAAGTGTGACAAAGATGTTAATCCACAGCTAACAAATTATGCATTTTAAGTACTATTAAAATGTCTACTCACTGGAAAGTCTTGTATCACTTAACTAGCCTTCTGTGAGCAACCACATGTTTGTGAGCAGAGCATGTACACCTGTACCTATCTCTGCCCCCACACACATACAGTCAAATCCATCTTAATACATGTGGATGCACATATGTTTGTGCACACAGACACATATACACATCACACCTGCAGACAGCCACTCACCCACAAGCCCACTTGTACACAAGCCTGTACATATATGCTCACACATGCACACATATGCACACCTAGACACACTCACAGACTTGCATGCATATGCATGCATCCCTGCACACATTGATGGCCATACGTGCACACATATAAATACCTCAGAACATGAGCCCACCCATACATATTTCTATGGGTTCTCATGCATTTGCATGCATATATAAACTTTTGAGTGCACATGTGTACAGATGGATCCCTATGCGTGCACACACGTCCACAAAAGCATCCACTCAGACTCACCCACAAGCACGCACACACACACATCTATGCACACAGACATGCACAAATAAATGCACACTTGCCTACATGTGTTCACACCGCCACCCACACAAACACTCGGATACATAGGCATGTATGCAAATGTTGCGTGCACACCCACTCCGAGGCACCCTTGCGCACAATCATTCACACAGTCACACTTGCACACACCTGCACAAACATGCACACCCCTTCACACTCATACACTTACACACCGAGGGACGGGCGCGCACACTCATCACACCCGCGCCCCTCCGCCCCCCGCCGCCGCCGGGGCAGCACCACGGACAGCGCCCGCCGCGCCCCGCCGGCCCAGGTCAATTTCCCGGTAAAACGCTCAAGACAAAAATCCCCGCCGAGCCCCTTTGGTTTAGAATCACCTGGTTCAAGCACTTGGGAAATGCACCTACCCGGAAATCATTCTTACAACTGCACGCAACAAGAAGAACTTTGTTTCTATGCTGCACCACAGGACAGTAAAGACATGGGCATTTTCCCTCTAACGGCAACGCTTTCTCATGTACGTTCTCAACAACTCATATCCAGCACAATGATACAGTCCATAACAACCAGCACAAAGCCACAAAACAGCTAATTAGCCAGTGAAGCCTTCAAAAGTGATGGCCTGGATGAGATGACATTCCTAGCTTTCAGGTGAATGCAGTTGCGGTTCTTGCTGAACATGGGATGGTGGAAGAACACCTTGTGTTAACTGGCTGCAACAGCTGAAGTTCACCAAGTCTCAATGCTGACTACTTGGCCAAGAAAGAGGCTGTTTCAACAGCAAGATTAAGTGATCTGAGCCTTGTGGTGATGGTTTAAAAAACAGATTCATGTGTATTAGAAGGATGACACTGAGACTATATTTAGAAATTATCTCCATGACTGGCAGGAAGGTCTGAAAGACATCAGCAGATTGAGAGTGACTGTCTGTATGCTATGCTAATACTGCATTGGTTTAGATGTAGTGTCAGGTTCACAGATTTCAGATGCAAAATTTAATCTAACATCTTCGACATCAAGGAATCGCTCAATATGTTTATTGATCAACTATACAGACACTCTTCTATGTCAACACCACCTTTCCTGGTACCAAAGCAACAGATTTTGGATGCTGTGCATCAGTATTCACATGGACAACTCTTGAGCCTTGTAGGAAAATGGCTGTGGGACTAAATACACAATTAAACTGTGATTCTCAGATACTGCATCTGGTCAGTCCTCTGAGATATTAAAAATATGCCTAAGAGAAAGGGCATTCTGGGTCTCAGTGAGTGTACTGTGCAGAGCACAGATTTTGTCCATTGGTCACGATACCCATCGTAGTGCTCTGTGGTGGTTTGTCATCCATAAACACCTCCAGAAACTCTTGAATTAGCAATGCTGATGGGAAATAAGGGTGTATAATGCCAGATTCAACCCCTTCACAGCTGTAACAGATCTGACAGTCTAAATAGGCCAACGTGGGAGAAAGGAAACTTTGCAGCCACCCTTTTTAGAACAATGAAACTGCGTATTCCCCAAGGCATTTTGAAATAGTGGCAGAGCCCAGGGGACCACAGTGCTCACAGGGCCTGCCCGCCTGCGTGGAAGAGCACAGTGCCATGCAGGCACACTTGCAGCAGGATCAGCAGCTTTATCAGCCTGACACACACATGGGCTTTTCCTCTCAGCCAGGAGTATTTGCTTGGTCTCAGCCCTGTCAACACACACACAGCCTTGGAGCAGCAAGTTCAGAGCCAACAGGGTGTCTTTTCACTGAACTGCCTCACAATACAGCCATGATCTCTCTCACCCTGTCTGAGGCTCAGCCAAGCATGCAGACTATAAGACCCTCCGCTGTCCCTCCCCCTTTTTGCTTTCTGGTTGTTTTTTGAGGTACAGTTTGAAACAGGGAAAGACACTTTTATTTTCTCCTATTCTTTATCAAGGCATCCTAAATGTTTAGATTTCTTTGCAATATACCTACATGAAAAAAACTGTCCCAGGTAAGCACTGGTTTTATTACTACATTTTTATTTTCAGACTTGTGGCTATCACCTAGTGTTTGTGTCTAATTCATGGCATCCCCACAGGGGCTGAGTGTGGGCAGTATAGAGCTGGGCAGCACGGGATGGAGTGTGTGCCTGGAAAGCCCAAGCTGGCCTTTGCCCAGAGAGGAAGCAAGTTTGAAGCAGCCCAATCCCTTAAGCAGCTTATCTTCTCTCTGCTGCAGCACACAAGGGTATGGTGCAGTCAGGACTCCAGCCGCTAATGCAGAGCCACCCTGGACTAGTACAGGGTTAGAATGGTCCACAGAACTATAAGAAACTGGAGAAGCAGATCTCTGCTCTGTGTTATTGGAAAGGAGAATTAAACACACATCTCCAACAGGCAAAGGAGCAGATGCACAAATAAGCTTGGAGGCCAGCATCTCTCTGCTCTGGTGAATAACTGTTTAGTGATACAGAGTCTGACATGTCCAACCCGATCCTACACAGCCTGGTGAGCAGGGCACACACTTACAGTTTGAACCTCTTGACTGGGACTGAACACCCTTAATATTACAGCTTGAAGAGTGGAAAAAGCCTGAAATGATTCAAGCCAATCTATTCCTACTTAACTAAATCACTGGCAATTAAAACAGCATAATCACAAAAATTGAAGTCATATTCCTGACTGGTGTTAACAGTGGCCTACAGTATAGGTACCACATACAAAGTGAAGCTCAACACCACATTAAGATGGGCTTAAGCCCACAGTTTGTCATCACTTAGTAAATACATTTCTGTTTTGAAGAACAGTAATGTAGTTCCTGAGTACAGATGCTGCAGTGAACTCCAGAAAAGGCCATAACCCTTTCTTCTTCATGGTGCATGGGCAGTTGTGATTTGTAGAGCTCACTGAAAGGAAGATATTGAGACCAAGAGCTTTGAAGGCCTTCAAAGACAACAATAATCACCAAGCCCAAATCATTAACCAAGAAAACTGCCACAAAAGGAATAATCATAGAAAATAATTTTCAAAACAATCATGAAAGGAGGCAAATTCTTTTAGGCTCAACGTCCATTAAAGAAGAAGGTAAGTTGTCCCCCAAGGTAAGATAAAAAGTGACTACATAGAAGAGAAAAAATGTCATTTTAGGTAGAGCTATTTGAAATGAATCTGAAAAATGGACCAGATAAAATTGCTGTGGTTATATTGTATGGAAATGTATTTGCTTTCCCACTACTGTGGTGTTGATGCGTGCTGTGCACTCACCTTGTCCCCACATGCATGTGTGGGAGCACCAAGAATCCAGGCATAGGTAGAAGGGCCTTCAGAGCTCACATCTGGCCCAGACTCATCCCACATCTGTCCGTGCATATGGTCTGTCAGACTTTGAGAATGTTCATGTAGAGACCCTCAAAAGGCAGCATGGACTTAACCTTGTGTTCACCACAACTCATTCAATCACTTCCCTCCATACCCTGACCATTTCAAGGCCTCGCCTTGAAACAGGTCAGCAACTGAAACACAGCATCTCCTCACAGGACTTTCTGTGAAAACACTAGTGAAGGACAATATTGTCCTTGATTTTAAGTAGCCACAAAGATATAGATCACAAAAGCAGCAGCCAGCTAACAATCTCTCTCAATTTGGAAAAAAGCTGTCTTTGCCCAGGTAGAAATGTCAATGTAGCTTTTTTCTTTCAACTGTTAGATGGATAAATGCTTTTGGATTAGGACTGCTAGCCCCCAAAATAACTCGTTCTTGCAGAGAGAAGAAGAGGGACACATTTAATCTTTCTCTTTCCTAAGTGTTGCAGGCTCACCACTCATTAAGAAATTATGTCTTTTCCCTTTGATGCCAGAGACTGAAACTGAGTTGGTTTTTTTTTATTATTTTCCTTAATTCTTCACTAGTAGTTAAGAAAGCCTTATTTGTTCAACCAAAGTTTCTCTGGCACTGCAATTACTTGCAGTGATATCTGTTCAATAGTGATCCATCACTATGGGACAAAAATTCTCTCTAATTCTTGCAAAAGATTGTTTTCAGTAGCACTGAAGAAGAAATTGAGGAACCCCATATTTTGGGGAATAGCAAACCATTTAAGAAATGTGTCATAAATAATTGTTATGTTTAGATATGAAGGATATAGCACAGTCTTTAGAGAAAGAAATGACCAGTGTTTGTTGAATTTATTTATTTTTTATCTTAAAATTTCATGAGCTGTTTTCAACAATGTTGCCAAGTTTCAGAAATTTTTTCTTGCTAGAGATGCTGTCTTATTTTCTATATGTATTCTTTAAATTTTTATAATTTTTTTACTAAAGACCATTAGTGAATTTGGGATTCAAAACTATGCATGACAGTCAAAGATGTTGTCCATCTCCTCTGAGAAGAAATTGTGTCTTCACCCTGATCCCTGCCTCACCAGGCTGACTTAACCACATGAAATCTACTATTTGTTGGAGTTTCTCTTGGCTTATGTCAGTCTCTAGGAAGAAGACGACTCCAACTCCATATCCCTTGTAGTGTTGGCTGTTTCCTCTATGAGATCACTTGGACTAATTAATTTATAAAAAGCCTGTCCCTGTATTTGCACTGTAAATACACACACCACGTCAGAAATCTCCTTTCAGTACATTCTGCTAAGCTTAAACAAAACTCTTGATTTTGGAAACACTAGACAGAACATTGTAAATCACCACTTTTGAAGGCATAAGGAATTGCCTTCCTTTTACTAAGTACACTTGTAAAGCCTCACAGAGATACTTTCCAGAACTTTGAACAATTCAGTCTCCTGGTAAAATGAAAAATGGTTTGCTTAAACACCTGTATGGAAAGTGATATCTAATCTTTTATGTTCGCTATTGGAGAGTGCTCAGGTCAATCAACAGTCAATAGAAGGCAGTGGTAACTCTCATTTTCCATTTTATTTTACAGTCAAGGTTAAGTATTTGCTTTTGAAAGATTGGAGGAGTTGGTTGGCAGTGCCAGGGAACCGGACTCTTTTTATCTGCGTGCTTATTATGAGGAGGAGGCAGGTGCAAAGCAAGCTTTCTAACACCGTCTGCAGCAATAATCCCCACCTGAGCATTGACTAGCCACCTGCTCTTCAGGCACAGAGATAATTCAGGCTCTAAGTTAATGTAGTTCTGAGTCTCGGCTAAGCAAAGGCTCATAAATGACTCAAATTACAGTAACATCAGTGGGTATGTCAATATATCAATATTTGATCACTGACAGTGATTCCTTCTGGATTCACCCCAAGGCATGCCGTCCAACCTGAAATGACCTAACCTGATTTAGTGCACCTGTGGTTTATGGAGGACTTATTCCAAGTGCTGCTGAAGATGGCACGTAACTTCCTGATAACCCTCATGACACAGCTACCCGACTCATTATTAGAGCCCAAGCATCCTGAAAGCTGATGAATACTGTGCTTATGTTTCAGTGAGTAGTCAAAATCCAAAAGTATTTTGCCCAGAGAGTAGGCCTCAATTTATGGTAGGAATTGTCATTTTAACAGGAAATTACTCTCTACTGCTCAGCGACACATCCATCCTAAAATATGCAGCGCGAGGCAACTGCTGAGAGGCACAACAGACAGGAAAACACAGAGATGTGCAGGAGCAAGTTTGTTAGGAGGTAAGGCACCTGCTTTTATGCAGGGAATTAAAAAAAAGAGACAGATGAGGCTTAGTCTCGTTCTTCTGTTATCTAAATGGATTCATTTGCTCCCTGTAAATTACAACCGTCTACATGGCAATCATTCCCATAAGCCAGGACCACAGGATTCCTTGCTCCCTAGTCCTGATACAATACCATTCCTCCCCACTGATTGAAATGGCAGTCTTTACTTTCCTGAGACACTTCAAAGCTGTGCATTATGGAGGTGCCACAAAACACAGTAGGAAACCATCTGTGACATGGAAGCCCTGCAGAAATTGAGCTCCATGCTTAATCTACCGGTTTGTTGTCTTTCAGAGGAATATGCTATGAGCCATTGAAAGTCCTTCCAGTTAAGCCCCTCTACACCATCCTCACTTACCTGTAGGGCAGCCATCCCTAAGGGTATGACTGGGAAGGTAAGGGCAGGTGGGAATGGGCAAGCACCAACTGCTGTAAGCAGTACTGGGGCTTCAGCTTGTCTGAGGGGGTTGAACCTGAGGGTTTGTGAAGGAAGAAATACTCAATAAACACCCTATTAGGACACAATCAAAAGGCAGGGGAAATAATTTGAGGCTAATTTTGCAGCTGTGTTAGGTGAAAATGAAGCAAAGGCATTGGTATCCCTGGGGGGGGACACTTTTAGTCAAGGGACTAAAGTGGTCCCTCAAACCAGGACACAGTTACCAATACCACCTTTCACCAGTAGTGTTGGATTTTTTTGGGGGGGCCCAGATGGATCCTGCTATCATCTGGGATGAGCTGCAGGTCTCTGTCACCATAGTGCATGAGGATAGGGAATGGAGAAGTTAGATGAAATGGGGAAAAAAATAGAGGTAAGAAAATGAGGCTACCTGGTGGAAATTAATGAGGAATGTACTGCTGGTGAAAGCTGGACTCACATGAGACTGTGAAGGTTTTTCATACTATTTCACTCCAGATTATGCAAAAAAGATTCTTTTGAGTGTATTTTTAAATTAAAAAAAAATCAAAGTATTATTTATTCCACACCACCCTTTTAAGCAAGGGGAAAATAAAATAAAAAACCCCAATAAAAATCAGTGACTCTTCTGGTGACAGGGCCATAACACCTCTTGATGCTAGAGGTGTTAACCCTTAACCTCTAAACCCTCCAAAACTCACAAAAATATTAAAAATATTATAACAAGTCCATTTGAAATGCTCCATCAAGAAAACAAAGCCAGGGTCTCATGTTTTCTAGAAGCTCTAGAAACCAGTATTTGTTGAGTCAGGTGACTCAACACCTGACTCAGGTGTTGCTGGTGAACATACCATGTGTCTCCATCCACCTTTCCAATTTTTTGACATTTTGTGTTCCTTTTTCTAGGGCTTGTCTTTCATTTTATGCATACACAATACCTCTCCAAAACAAGAGTTTCCAATGGACACTCTTCCAAAGTACAGGAAACTGCAGCCACACTGTAATTTCCATCGTTCCTTAATCAGGAATGAGGCCAAGAATATTTTAACATATTCAGGAAGAAGAAGGAAAAAAGGAAAACAGCATGCAGAGAACAACTCAGTGCTCTAAATGAAGTGGGTACAGTTACTTCATGCTGGATTTATTTCAGCATGACATAACAGCTTTCCACAAAGTGGTTTAGATGGAATTCCCAGGTGACTTGTTGTTGTATTTAAACACTGCCTGCCTAGGATTGAAATAAACAGCTTTTATATTAATTAGAAACAAATCCTCTCTATTGGAAGGAATTAACTGTTTCTAAATTGCACACATAGCAGTTACCCAGACTTTGATTCACTTACATGCTTTTAAACTTGTCAGCCATTCATAGTCTAATATGCTATAACTACAGTTATAACAGTGTAATGAAATATTGATTCAACTGTCTTGACCTTTCATTGATTGGCATAACATGTAATTAAGTCAGTGTACACCTTTCCTTGGAGCAAGCAAGCCTCTCATTGCTAATGCACCAGCCTAGGTACATATTTATAGACTAAGCCTAGGAGAATTGTTTTACGTGTGGTTTGCAGTAATACATATGCCAATTATCTCTTTGCTGCCTTCTGATTATAGCTTAATCAAAGACACCTATGCAAGTAAGACCTGAATATAGATTGCCAGTCTCTTCACTGGCCACGTACATTGATTTCACCAGCCGAGAACCTGACTCAGATGCTTTGTATTACACAGACAACAAAACCCTTGGAAAAGGAGCTGTGGCTGCCAGAAAGCACAGGAGGTGTTGTTAGATGCACCTGATACTGGCAGTGCAAAATGTCCACTGAAGGTAGAGCAAAGCTTCCTTCCTAAATCCACAGGAATATTTAGTAGCTCTAAAGTTGTTGGAGCCCTAGTACTAGCCTTGTCCTTAAGATAACAGCCTGGTCTGGCTCCTGGGAACAACGCTCTCCTTTTCTTAGCTTTGACCCCATTAGGTAAATCCAGATGTCTTTTGTGGCTGACTAGCCAAAACAAGATTTTTTTTAGTCTCAGTTTACCTTATGCCATTCAAAAAAGCTAAACAGATTCTCAAAATGTTTGTGATCAGATTGAATAGGCCAAATTAATCCTTTGTGCTTTCAGCCTGTTTTTCATTAATTAGTGGAAACCCAACCTGACAATACTCAATATCACAGTCACCAGACAAAAAATGCATTGCTGAGATAAATGGAGAAGGAGGAAGATGGCAGTTCCTAGCATTATCATCTTTCTCTAATAGCTTTCTGTTTGTTTGTTTGAATATATATGATAGTGGCAGATAATACATTTTTTTTTTTTTAGAGCCTAGGATATTTCCATGAAGTCATGTAAATAATACACAGACCAAGAACAATTGTTCTTGTGAGGTTCTACAGCTTTTATTGAAATCTCTGTAGTCTTGTATGAAGCTCCCATCTTTTTTTGGTGCCTTCACATGTTTAATTCCTGGGTGTATTTTCAAAATTGTAAGTGCACAGAACCGTTTTCTAGGGCCACCTCTTCTCTCAAAACATACACTCACATGAAGCCAGTGTTCAGCTTCAGATCTCGGCCTCTCTCAGATGAGCTCCTGCAGGCCACCACAACAAGAGCTGCCAATTAGCTTTGGTTCTTCACAACCTCTGTGCTACTACACCAGAAACTTAAGAGATGCTGGTTTCCTCCTACTCATATTGGGTTAGTTTGTCACATTGTCCTAAAATCCCCCAGTGGGTTAGCAATGGATCTAAAGGATGAGGGGCAGACAGGTTAGGAAATTTGGGATACCCAGCTGCCAGGTGTGTCGTAGTGCCCTTCTTGCAGCTCCCTTGTCCTTCACTTCTATCTCCTGCATTCAGCTCCCTTCAGAACTGACCCAGAGCTGTGTGAAAGGGAGTCAATGATGCACAGAAATGATTGATGGAAAACACGGAGATGGTTATCTTTATTTAGCAGTTTCTGCTCAGCTTTGTCTGGTCCTAAACTTGTGATTTCCATTAACCCCATCTGGTTTTTGTGAGGCTGTCTTGGTGCAAGTCACAGCCCACACCCAGAGTGATAGAGGATGGCAGGATAATTTTCATCCCTTTAATGCAGAGGGCAGCCAAGGGTGAGATGATCCCTCTGCACCAGACAGAGCAGTCACAGGACTGCTGTAATTTATTCTTTGGTGATGCAAACTGCCCACACCAGGATGTGGTGGGATAAACACTCTGTATCCACCTCCAGCAAAAACTTAACATCCTACTCCCACTGAAGGGGTACACAACTTTCACTATTCAAATTTCAAGTAATATCAAAAAATAAATTTATATCTCTCTGGGCATATAGAGGAGTGCATGGGGTGGGGGAAGAAGACTTTTTTTCATACTTTGCAAAAGTTCTAGTTTCAAATTGTGCAGGAAGGACAATTGTAAGGAAAATTTATAGGAAGATGCTTCTGAGGACTGATATGGGGGAAAAAGTAATGATATGACCAGGAACCATGGACTGTTCTTGTACTTACAGGAGGGAAAGGAGAAGGAACAGGGGCTGCAGGACTTCCAGTAAGATATTTTGATCACCAATTCTATACCAGTTCCCAAAGGAGGATAACAAGAGCCTACTAACAAGGCTTTAGGAAGGATAATTAAGCCCTTCACCTACAAACTACACTCCTTCTGGAAAGCAGTGGAGGGTACCACATCCTCCTGCCTTTAAATGACACAGAAGGTCCTGCACCTTCCCCTGTTTCTAGTGTGCAGTGCAGCAAGTAGTGACAGTTTATGACAGAGTCACATACTCTGTAATTAAAAGCCCTGTAGATAAAGTCCACTTTGCTGAGGCTACAGGAGTGTTTAAGGTCTGGTAGCCTGAAGGCTGCAGAAGAAAGTAGCCAAGGAGGAAGGTCTTTTCTGTCCTGCATACTTCCATGGCTAGAGCTACTTTGAGAATATCTTGTCTATGCAGCACACAGATCTATGCTTAGGAAGCACTGGAAATTGTGACAGCATCTGGACAATAAGATAGTAGCAGAAGGTGAAAGAATCGCTAAGTGCCAGAGTCTTTAAGGGACTTCAGTCCAACCACTAAATTCACTCCTGGAAACATGTTGAGGGTGTGGGCGTGCGTGTGTGCACCAGCCTTTGCCTTTGCAAATGAACAAACCATTTGTTTAAGCAAATCCACTTGCCCTGTAGTCCTGCTACTTAAATTATGGGCACAGATTTCTGGCTGACAGTTTCAGAGAATGTTACCTCTGAACTTAAGGTCCAGTGGTTACCTTCTTGTTCTCCTGACCCTATGCTCAGCCTGAAAAAAAAATAAAAATCAAGGAACATGTTGACAACAACATTTACATGCTTTCTAACATCACCTTCAAAACAGAGAAAAACACCCTGTATCATATTTCTTTACTCATTGTCTGTTCTTGCTGCCAAGGTGATTGACCCGTACAAAGCCAAAGGAGGAAGTTGAGTTTGCTTTGAGAGATTGCTAAGCAAGGGGAAAAAAAGTGCACGGGTACACACCGTAACATCCCTCTGCTTCCCTACAAGCTCCAGCCTTGTGTACCGGCAGGGGACTGAAACCCATGAGACCATTAAGCTCTCAAAAAGAGCACAGGATCGCATAGCTAAGCAGGGACAAGCTTAGGCAATACTTGAGCTGACCTCTCCCCCATGCAGGGTTCAGTCCCTCCAAATTAAGGCTGAGCGTCACTGATGAGGCTGGTTGAGGAAGCTGACGTTGCAGGTGTAGTGTGCTCTTTGGGATGGACAAAAGAAAAAGAATTTAAAAGAGAGAAAATTGCATTTTACTTGTAATTTCTGATGTATAGTCACTCCTGCTGCAAATTTGTAAGAATGCATAAATGGGGGAGGAGAAGGGTGGCATAGGTGAGGGTAATAAATAGAAGTAGTCTGGAGTGCTTTATCAGGAAACTTTTTCTGGAGAGCAAATGTAAGCTGCCAGTGAGAGTATGAATACTTTGCTGGGTCAGGGGATGATGCTGAACTCCCAGAGCACATTCCCTCAACACCCACATCACCCTTTGATTCATGCCTTTGGAGCCTGGTATGGGGCAATACAATGCTTCAAACCACTTTAAGATAAAGACTGCCCCATTGAGCCACTACTCTAACCCCATCAACCTTTAGTCTCTTCTATCCTGCTGGTTTTAGGGCCCTCAGCCACCCCCCTGTGCTTTCATTGCTCCCTCCACAATGCAGAGGAGTATATTTATTACAACATTAGTATTTTCAGGGAAGTATTTACCAATTGTAAACTCTAGGCCACAATCCCCATGGTCAGAAGGCACCAGGTAGAGCAGTCAAGTACCCTGCAGCACAGCCTGGCACAGCTCAGGAGAGCCAGGCACACACCTAATTTGTGTAACCAGGACCAGGAATCAGTCCCACACAGAGACAACAGTCAGAATGCTAGTGCCTGGGGCCCATGGTCCATCACCATCATAGCTGATCATGTGCAGGTGGGATAAGCTCTCATCTGGTTCGTCCCCTGAAAGCTTGAACAGAGCTGGCCTGGATAACATCACTAACATTTATCAGTCGGGTGGTGGTTGCTTTCTTTCAGTATTTCTGGGGGAACTTTAACTAACTAATTCTCCACCTGCAAGAAATTTCACTACCCAGTAAATGTGTGGAAAGATCAACAAGACAATTAAATATTGCCTAGTTCCCTGATCAGCTCTCTGCTCCAGGCAGCTGTGAGATGTAGAGCACCACGATGAGAATATTGCTTTTTCTAGATTTTGTGCCTTTTAAAATAAACACACTGGCAAGAAATCTTAGAATTCTTTCAAATGGCTCCAAAAAAAACCAAAACCTAAGACTTTAAAGTGAGGAATAATTATTTTAAAAAACCCCAAACCAACAAACAAACAAAACTCCAACAAAACTAAACAAAGCTAAAGCCAGCTTTTCTCCTTTGCAACCCTCCTCCCTCCAAAGAGTGAAAACTTTGCTTCATGTGAAAGTTTGCAAACCAGACCTCTAGAGGTTTGCAGGGTACTCCCCCCACACGGTGAATAATGAACAGCCTGTGGTTCCAAGCAGACCGTGGAAACAATATTCAGAGGCATCAGTCTGCCAGTGAGGCTTGTGCTATCGCTAAGGATACCTCCGTTGTGCTTCCCAGCAGCTGAGACACCTTACTTTTTGTGCCACGCAAGCCAATAAACAACTGCTTCTCCTTTCCAAGGATCCCTTTTTCCATGAGCTGTGTTTTCCTGGGCTCTCACATTACTGCTGGACAAAGTTCTGCTGACTAACATGACAAGCACTGTGCTCTACACACTGTACTTACTCCTTTCATGCAGCACTTTTATAAAGCACAATTTACCTGAATTCTTCACATGCTGTGTAAGGGGCAGGTGTCAGCTTGCTTGACCAAGTGATCTTTATTTATTTAGGAGAAATTCTCCATGCTCTAAACGGGTCATTATGTGGTCAATGTGTCTGAGCTTCAATTACAAATTGAGTGTTTAACAGCTGGAGAGAGAGTTGCCTCTGAAAAAAACTTCTCCACAGGGCCTTTACTCTCCTAGTTTATTTGGTCAGTCCTATGAATACACTAATCCAAAATCTAGGCAAGTTCTTTCACAGAATCACAGAATCTTAGTGGTTGGAAGGGATCTTTGAGATCAACGAATCCAACCACAGTAAAAAAAACCCAAAACCCACAACAAAAAAAACCCCTCAACCCCCCCCCTCAAAAAAAACCAAAAAACCTCCACAAAAACCAGAAAAACCACACACAAAAAGTAGCACACCACCAACTAAACCCCATACTCACAACTCCCCACACAACCCCCCACTATAAACCAATAATGTTGGGTACTAGAGCATGCCCTGAAGAGCCATGTCTACATGTTTCTTAAATACCTCCAGGGATGGTGACTCCACCACCTCCCCGGGCAGGCTGTTCCAGGTCTTTGGGACAGACCTGTTGCTGACAGAAAAGTTGGGTCATCCATGCAGAACCACTGCTTTATACAATCTTGGCAATCTTACAGAAAATGAGATTAAAATCTCATTTTTAAGGTTTTTAAAAGATATGGCAGAAAATATTGGGAATGACCACCTCAGCCTGACCACAAACTCAATTTTGCTGTTGTCCTTCAGGACACCCCCACAAGACACATTGCTCCACAAGAGGTCGAAGGAAGGAAACGCTGTCCCAGCAGACCAGCTGGAGACCTGCATCTGCACCTCCCTCGCCCCTGTGTAGATCCTCTGTTCTTAACACTACAGTTGAGATCAGGTTTCAGACTTTCTTCCCACAAGAAACATTCACCTGGATGATTTTCTTCTAGCCAGCAGCCAAGTTCAAAAATTAGAGCTGATATATAGAGACCTATAGTCAGCTTACCCATGTATCACTTCCTAGGGAATGGAACTAAAAAGGAGGAATACAGAACAACCTCACCATACCCATATATCAAACTTCAGGCAAACTATCAAGGCAGAAATGCCTCACATGGTAAGCTCTGCTGACAGCCCTATTTAGTGGGCAATGTCTTGTCTTAGACACCTCAGCTGATCCCAGGTACTGCAGTATCACATATGAAATAGAAAACTCATCCAGGGCCTGAACACCAGGAACATGAAACATTTTCCTGAGAACCATGCAACTGGACTCAACTTGCATTTTCAAATGAAATAATAACCCCTTAGACAACATAGACCCTGTCAAATAAATCTGTTTGCTGATTTTTTTTTACAAATAACAGTAAAATAAAAAACAAAACTCCATTTTGTTTTAGTGAAGTTCCAAATCATAAGGAAGTGCTATTTCTTCACATTTATGCACATAAATTGTAAAGTTGTTCACAGAAAATGAATTTCTGGTTTCTGAGTTTCCCTAAAACAAGACCTGATCTCAGATGTTGGCTACATTATGACAGAAAAAATAAGACAAGAATGGTCGATTGCTGTCATCAAATCACCACCACCACTTTAAATTCAGATAAAAACCAGATCTGATTCACCATAAAGTCTACTGTCTACTGCCCTACAGAAAGGGCTCTTTCTGGGACAGGAAAGTGTCAATCCTTCACAACCCTGGCTGGAAGACTTAAAGAGTGTCAGTTGAAGAAGTGGGATCAAAACGACAATCAGGAGGGTGACGGGTCTTGCTGGGATGACAGGCAGGGCATGCATGTGGAGTGAGCACATACATGTGTACTCTGTTGCCCCTAAACTCCCTGCTGTCCCCTTTCTTGTGAGCCAGCAGGGCACCAAGCCCGCTGAGAGGACTGACTTGTGCAATTTCAATGCCCTTTAGTGATGCACAAGAACGGAGCCGACAGGAGAGCAGAGGGGATGGGGCATCGCAAGGCTGCTGTTTATTTGCATAGCTGTGAAGCCCATGATTTGCTCTTATCATGTGATTCAGGGTCCAGCAATTTCAAATTTTACACTGAAAATTCTTTATAGCAAGTATTCTCAGGAAGGCTCTTTTTGGTGACTACCACACTCTAATTACAAAGCAAAGCCATAGATGTTTTCAAGGTCTCACTTAAAATCATAAAAATCCCACCACAGGGCATTAGTCAGGGGAAACATCAATATATCATCCCAGACTTATCTCACCTCCTTCAATTCTCACCCATACAGAGCTTCTGAGACTTCTTCTGGTGTTGTGATGAACAAAGTGATAGTAAAAAGTCTATAGTCACCTGCAGGCTTCCCTGAAAAGCAGGTCAATCAATAAGTAAAAATATGTCTCCGTTCTCAGTGACAGCCAACAGATGGAGGTAACACAGAAATCTGCGAGATGAGATACTTTTCCCAGTGACCCAAAGCTTCAAAGCCCTGCTTCCTCCCACTACAAAATGTTCCCAAAGCTACCATGCAAAAGACACCTTCCCATGAGAAAGACCCAAACGCCCCCTTCTCTCCCTCCCCAAATTTCTTCAGATGTCCACATCCAAATTCTAAATCCTTAACAACTATGTTTGTGATAATATACAGTAAATACAGAAACAGACCTCTTGATACACAGTGTTACACATTCAAAAGGGGCACCAACAACCTTCTCCTGGTTTAATCTTGCAAAGAAACTGTGCAAAAAATACATTATTTTCTGAAATGAAGAGATGAGGATTTGTCCATATGGCTCTAACATACAAAAATAAATCAACACTCAAAGACAGATTAAAAAGGCAACACCATAAAAGAATGACAATGATCGTGTGCTTATGTTGGCTGTTTTGCTTGTACTGACATTTTTAGCTTCATTTAGACATGCTTCTGTCTTAATACACGTGTGCAGGACATTTAAAGAGAAGCCCTGATTAGGAAGATCCAGTTTGTGAAGGGAGCTATTGGCGAGCAGATTTCAGAGACCATATTCTTCTTATGAGTCACTTTGTCCACTGCAAAATTATTCCAATGAAAAGATATTTCTTTTTTAGGTGAAGCACAATTAAGGTTGACCTCCATTGCTTAAATTAAAACAGGAGTGAAATGAAGAATCTGACTCATTCCTCTAATTTTACAGGCTCAATAGTAATCGAGCTATGCTATTCACTTAGAGAAACCATTAAGTTTACTATGTGGCTGAAACTAGAAGGCTTCAGCTTTCGTTCTCTCACTTTCCCCCCTCTTTTTGCTCTTTGTCTGTGCACCTGTTTGCAGCACTTTACCATCCCATTTGAAAAACTTTGGGTAATCCTCTAGCACTAACCCTGGTGTGATAATACTTCTGTTATTCAGCAGCATAATTACAAAGGACAACACAGATAAAACATGTCTTTCACTTCTGCTGTGAATATGCCAGTTTTGCCAATCTTCAAGGTGAACGATTTCTAAAACCTTCTGTATTTAATGTTAATCTACATTCTGCACACAATGACACTTCCAGCACCTCAGGGAAAATGGTTACTTTTGGCACATCAAAGTGAGCACTAAGGGTCAAACTACTCTCCTAGCAGCAGCTCCTTCTCCAAAAACACTTTGTGAATGGACCTTTCTAGACACAGCTTAGTGTTAGATCTTGCTTCGACAAGGGGAAGCTATGGTAGAACCAAGCAAAATGCTGGGGTCAGGTAGAAAGCCAGCGGTAAAGGCAGAAAGAAATCTTTAGCTGCTGCATCACAATCATTTGGGTCTGGATAACATCACTAAAATTTACCAGTCGGGTGGTGTTTGCTTTCTGTCAGTATTTTTGGGATAACTTTAACTAATTCTCTACCTGCAAGAAAGTTTGCTACCCAGTAAATGTGTGGAAAGGTCAACAAGACAAATATTGCTTAATTCCCTGATCAGGGAAAGGGAAAGTCAGCATCGTCACACTGGTGGCTTGGGTTTCTCCTCATGGACTCCAACCTGGGGGCTACTCATGTTAAAGCCATAGAGAGACTGAATAAGGCCTAAGGAAAAGAAGGACATCTTCAGGCAGTTCTTCACAAACTTCTCAACAATCTTTTTAGCCAAAAAAGGAAAATTGTTATACAGGACCAATAATTAGCCACATTGTCAGCTAAAGGTAAGACAAAACAGAGGGAACGATTAACCTCTTCAGCTATGGGTTTTGCTCTTCACAGCCTGCCCCAGCATCTTGGGTTGCTCTGTGACAACACCTAGCCTAAACCCAACAATATGCAATGGAAAATGGATTTCCATATATTTTTTTATAATACTTGCAGAAAGCCAGTAACTGTTGTCTTTTTCTGCCTGAAGAACCATGGTATTTCCCCACAATGATAGTTGCTTGGCACCAGCTAAACTGGTTTAAGCAAGATGTCCAATGTTCAGATCAAATTTGCTAATCAAGATTTTGTAGATGATAGGTATGGATAAAAAAAAATAAATTTATTTTTTCTTTCCATGCAGTTACAGTACAATATTTAGAGCATGCTTCTGAGCCTTTCAGTCAAAGTTGATGTAACAATTCCACTTATGGATGGCGATACCTTCTCCTCCAAATCAAGCAGTTACCAGTCTTGTGTACAGAACACAAGCTGAGGGCTCAGAAGGTAGAAGAACAAAAAATTTGCGGAGATGGTAAGAAGTCTTCTCTGGTTCCTTGCACTCAGAAGAGAAAGCGGATGCCTTGAGGGCCACCAGGGAAAGCTGAAAACAAAAAATCTTCATACAGTAGTCCTGAGTAATCTCTAGGTTGCCCCTCTAGAGCTCTCTAAGGTAACTGAAATGTCATTAGTTGACTGAGATAGCCTGTAAGATTGTATAGTCTGGCGTGACAGGCCCTCATCATATTAGATAAAATGTTAATTTCTCTCACTCTCACATTGACCATGAGATTGATAATGAGTTTCAATGTCTGAATCAAGATGGAAGTTATCTAGGTTTGCAGCTAGTGTCCATGAACTCTTGAAACGCATCAAAAAAATTATCCTGAAGGGAACACAAATAGCTTGTGTTCGTATCAATTCAGTGAGTAGCCTCTGAGGTCAAGCAAGAATAACAAGCAAGTACACAGGCTTCTCAGGTGAAGGACATTGGTTATTTACTGGATAGGCATATTTTCAAAGTTTCAGCTTAATTAGGATAAATTTCTAACAGTTTGGCTGCTCATCAGAATCTCATCAGGATAGAAATTGGGCAAAAATCCTTCTAGAACAGACCTTATTGAGAGATCTTTCATTCCATGGTCCTAGCCAGCTGGAAACACTGTGAATAGCCCCTTCAATGATATTTCAGTCTCCTGCTTTTGGACCCAGCTGAAACCAGGAAGTGCAGCGAAACCATAAATACCATTAAAAGACAGAGAGGGAGAAAAATTAACCAGATTTTGGACAGCGTCCAAAACTCTGCATTTCAGTTTGGGGCAAAGGTTCAGGCTGTTTTTCCCAGATCGGTTTGTCCACCTCAGTTATTTCCCGCTCTTATATGGTATAAAGTGCATTTGCTTATTTTTCACTCCCTTATACATCAGGTGCTGCTCAGACTCCTTGTACATCAGGCAATGTGTGTGCAAAAAGAGCAAGAGGACTGAAATCATGGCAAGACTCCACAGCTAATTTGGGATCAGAAATAGTGGGCGGGAGAAGCTGATTCCAGCTGCAAGGGGTTATATGGAAATATCCCTCTCCATTTTTCAAAGTCCTGTCCCACGTAGCACTTTTGTTCATTAATTGGAAATTATAATATGTATTATTGATTACGAATGAATGGAGAAACTCATTGCATATGTCTGCTGAGTTAAAAAAAAAAAAGAAAAGCAAAAAGCATAAGACCCTTTGGTTTTTTCTGCTTGTCAATGGGGAGAGGGGCAAGAAGGGGTCCATCCCTGCTCACCCAGTCCAGTGTCCTGAGAACCAGGCACATGTTAGGAGTCAGCAGGAGAAAAGAAGAAGAGCTGCTTACCCCTTTGCCTCCTGGGTTTTAAAACAGCTATTCAAATATCTATTGAACATAAGCGTAAGTACTCTCTTGAGCAGAGATTGGTGTCAGCTCCTAAGTTTAGAGACCAATTCTTTTCAGGTGCTGAGCAGCTCCTACAAGAACAGAATGCCTTCAGCACACAGCCTCAAACTGCAGTGGGAGGCACTACCACAATATTTGAAATTGTCTTTTAAGATTGTCTGACTGGAATAAACTGCCCAAAGGGCTCCTGTGAAAGTATGGTCACAGATGCTGAACACACCACAAGCCACCGCTGAAAGAATACAGAGCAGACACATCCAGAATGTCCAAGGCAACATCAACAAAAATAGCAGGTAGAAAGCAGCATATTATTTTTCAGAAATTATTTTCAGATAAATACATTTACTTTTCCTTTTGGAGAGGTGGGGGGGAAAGCGAGCTGCACGTCCTTTAGAAACAGTGCTGGTATTATTCACGCTGCCAACCAAACCACTTAAGCTACAGAACCTTTGCAGTACCACAAGTGTAATACAAAAACCAACCAAAAACCACTTACTTCCTTTTTTTCCCCCCTGAGTATTGACATTCTTGTGCAGTATTAGGAGAGCTAATTTAGCTTCCAGTTCTAAGAATTTTTGAATCTATAGCCAGTAATTATTTGCATTCAGGGGTACAAAAGAGGAAAACAAAGCCCACAAATTCTAGCACATTCATGTGGGATTGGGAGTTGAATTAGGATCCTCACACCCCATTGAATTATCGGCCCCCCTATTAGAGCCTTATTAAAATGGTAATGATTATAATGCCAGTCATAGGCAGGCTGTCGCACCTGTCAAAAAAAATACCCCGATTATCCTGTTCATTCAACTGTCTGGCACTCAAATCCGTGTCTCAGGTTTACTATTCTGTGAAGTTTTTCTTTTTCTTTCTTTTTTTCCTTTTTATGAGGAAAAAGAAAAGATACAAGAACAAACATTTCCACAAAGGTGATTAAAAAATCCCCTCTAATTTAGCACATCTACTACCCATGTGGTGTTACGGTATCTAGGACAGCAATCTGAGGAAATAGATACTATTTCACAGGATTTCTCTATAGTGAGGAAGAATACAGAGGGCTACACTAAAATCTCTTTATAAAAATGAACATTGGTTTTTAAGAACAAAAAGAACAATTGTCCTTCCTCCTTCCACACATACACACACCATTTCTACACACAGGCAGGATTATGTTACTCAGAGCAGTAAAGTCTTTCTTCACATACAAAATAAACACCTCGGATGGTTTAAAGGGACAGTCCTTAAAAGACCAACATTAGGCTCTGTCTAGAAGCTTTACTGCTGAAGAAACTGTATTCAGTCATTTCTTCCTTTACAATCAGTGAAAATATAAATCAAACTAAGCAGCACAAATCTAGGGTCTAACTCTGAACACACATCCAGTAAAAGGGCACTGAAGCTTGGAGACCTCAACCAGCTTCCAATTTTAAATCCTACAGGGATTATTCCAATTGCTGCTGTTAATAGCAAAAGCAATGATAATTTTAATAATAATGAAAAGATTTGGAGATACTTGTTTTCCACCAACCTAGAAACCAAGAAGAAAGAGCGTACGAGGGTTCCTGAGAATTTTAACTGATAATAAGATGGAGAGAAGATGAAATATTTTTTACCTATTCAAAAGACGCCTTTCCTTTCCTCTACCACAGTTGTATGAGTTTGTCAAATACCACAGTATAAAAGAATGTCAGTGGAAGAGCATTTAGGGGATGAATGCCTTCAATAGCATCTGAGACAGATGCTGTGTCACTAAGTGCCTGGGACCCTTTTGGGAAGCAGAGTGACCAACAAAAGACTGGTTGGGTTCTGTTTGTTTTGGTTTGTTCCAGAAAAACATTTTTGATGAAACACACACAAAAAAAAGCTAGGGTTTTCTTAGCTTTGGGAATAAAGAAATGTGTAAGAACTGCACTTAGCAGGCATCAGCTCCTAAGTGCATGAAGCCTGAGATTTGATCCCGTTTACATTGTAGTAACCAGAAAATAAATCCCTTTATTTTAGAAGCTCACCTATTAACTTGCATAATTATTCTCACTCTAAGATGATAGCAATTGTAGCCAGACTTCAGTGAAAACAACATCAAAATGTCATTATTAAGACAGTTATTATGTTTCTAAATATATTTTTTCTGAGCTCACGACAGCTCAGGGAATATTGCTTAAGGTGAAATGGAACAGAATTTGCAAGGATGTTGTAGTGAAAAACAAGAAGTGACCATAGAATTGTGGTCTTCCTGGCGAGGAGCAGCTGAGGCGGTGGGACAACAAGCTGTTTCCCCAACACAGGGCAGTCAGAGAGTCCCGGGGTGAGTGTAGAAGATAGAAAATGAGAAAGAAAGAAAGAAAGAAGGCAGTGCCCCTCATCTTAGAGACTTCAATCAAATAGCTGCAACAAAATTCAGCAAACTAACTTCTGAAAGCATTACTGAGAGAAAGCCAGAACTGATAAAACACTACCATAGCAATGGCGACAAACAGTTTCACCGAGAAGGGTCTTGAAATCACTTTGCCAATGGTCACTCACCCAGAATTTGTCTGAAAGTGATTGGAATGTGAATATTTGAGGAGATACTTTGGTTCATTCTCCTCTTTCAGTCATTTTCCTGCCTGAATTTCACTAACGCTTATGTGGTTCTGTGGCTTTTAATTTTGAGTGAATGAGTGTTGCCACCCTTGTTGATGTGGTAGCTAGAGAAACTATCCACTCCTTCAAAAAAATCCTCAACCAGGAACAGGCCACCTACCCATTATTAGCTGGGGTTACCAGTTAAAAACATATGAAGGGATTCACATGAATGGAGGGCAGTGTGCATGTTTTATTAGTTTGAACAACAAGGGAATAGATGGATGAAAGATAAGGTAATGATTTGTGACAGGGGTCCAAAATTTGATTTCAACAATTAAATTACCCTTCTAAGAGATCCCCAAGGAAATCTATTAAAATACCATCTTCCCCCATCCCCAAAGTATACAAAAGCTGCCTAGTAACTGTCCAGTATCACTTCCTTTGTGACATGTTGGATGATTCCCAAGACAAAAACCATATGCTGTCCAATGAATGGTAGAGCAATCAACAAGGAAAGGCTATTCTTTAAGTTACTTGCCTTTAAAAAAAAAAAAAAAAAAAGGCAGTGAAACTAAGAGCTATGCAACAAAGTTTTCACTAGAAATATAGGGTTTGGTTTTGCTCCCTTAGTTTTTCACTGGATAATCAGAGTTACTCCCAAGTCAGAAAAAGTAAGATCGTGTCCCTAGTAAGTGTGAGAGAAATTGCACTTTTGAGGCCATAATAAAAGCTCTGTACCAAAAACAATTCCCTGTGTTCAGAGGAGCATGCTGCAGTGAAAACTGGGTTGGCTCATGTTTGATCAACATATTAACCCTTTTATCAGTTCCCTGGGACTGGTATTGAAGCCTAAGCTTTCCCTCGTACCACCATTCTCTAATGGTATTACACTGTTGTTACACCTTCAGTTACCCCTACTGCATAAATATTGCTATTTAAACCTAGGAGCTCCAGTTGTGAGGCATGGAAGAGATTTCAACAAAAGAATGAACTTCTACACCATGATAGAGTTAAGGGAGATTTTTATTTGACTCTACCTAGATATAGCTTTCGGGAGTAAAAATAACACAGCCAAATGTGGAATGTGTAGCAAGACATTAAGTAATACAGGACTTAGATTTAGGTTCTTACATACCTACGATGGACCTCAGGTGCCCAGTTTACTTACCACTGAATCTGGTGATGACAAGAAAAGAAGCAATGGTTTAGATACGACATTCTGAAATATCAGCATGGTATCTGATACTAATAATCAGGAGAGTGTTTTAACTACCCAGTCTGGCACATTTTCAATTCCAGGGCCTCCAATTCCAAGCTGCTAATCAATAATCTCATAAAGCTTCTGCAAAATTTGACAACAACAAAAAATGAAAGACATTATTACATGCACTGATTTTCGTTAAGTTCTAAAACTTCCAACTTTTAGAAAAACTAAAGAAATTTCAGAGGCTCCTATTTATGTTTTCCAGATACAGTTTTCCTTCCCTGATATTACTTATGATACTGAAAACCCCAGATCTGAACAACTGCTCAAATCTTTCTTCAGTCTGGCCCCAAGTCTAGTTAGCATTCAGTTCAGAATATCCTACTTTGACTGTGAAAAGGAGCAGCTACCTCTTTTATAAGCTGCTTTGAGGGGAGGGGGGGGGTGGAAAGGAGGAAAAGAAAAAGGAAAAATTCTGTCCTTGAAAAGCTTGAATAGATGCATACCATTATGGCTCTGGTAGGAGTGACTGGGGCAAGTACCTAAAACCATATTCAGGCTAAACCCCTGTCTGATTTAACAAAGTCAAGATTTTGCTCCATTGCTCCACAGTAGACATCTGCACAGAAGATTTTCAGAGGTGCTGCCTAACCCCAGGGACAGGTGAGGTCCCTGTGCTAGTGTCTCTATGGATCCCTAAAGATGTTGTGTTGAGCATGGGCATGCTCATGTAAGTCCTGGAGGCTGAAAGGCACTTAGATTACATTTAAACCTGCTGAGATTCCTTGTTGTGATGTTCTCCTACTTATCTTGTCTGCAAGACTTGAAAATCTGTGTTTCCTGTGTCCATCTACCAGATCAGCCACACGCAAAATGCAACAAGGGAGTATTTTTAGCCTATAGGGTTCTCCGCTTAGCTTTTTCGGTTTCCATTCCTGCCCGCCTTTGTTCCTCAGCCTTACTTACACAGCTTCAGCATCTAACTTGGGGCTGTGGATGACCCTAGATGATTAATACTCTGGGTCCTTAAAGTGCAAGGTACAGTTTACGGACATGTCTGTGAGCTCTTCACTCAACAAATCCCTGCATGGGGACTTGCTGTAGCTGGGACTTTGATTTCATGGTATTTATTTTACTGTGCTTCATAAAAATTTTACTGCAGGTGATGACTCACTCAACAGTTATATGTGGTAATTACCAGAACAACTAGAACTTAAGATGTTCATGCAAGAGCTTGAATCTTCACAGTTGTATATACCACACATAAATGAAATCAATGGCATTATTCCAGCCTAATTTCAAAGTAAGACCAGATGAGGCTCATTAATTTATACCCAAACTTTAAACAGCACTGAAGTATGCTGCAGACAGTTGTTTTGCTTTGAGAATTCCTGCTTTATACCATGGAAGGCAAGAAAAAACACCTGCTGCAGTATCACTTGGGTGTAACTACACCAAAATTAAGAGAGAAATGAACAATAGATTACCAGGAATTACACACAGCCCGCTTTTCAGAGTCAGTCCCTTACACATTCAGGAGGTCTTAATGTGATAACAAGAAACTCAATATTTACCAAATTAGTGGTTTGTGACTGTTTCAGAGTAGCATAAAAAAATAGCATAAAACAAGGCATAAAAATATTCACAGTATTTTCCATTATCTTTGATGGTCAAGGCAGCTGTGGCTCTATATCCAAAACTTTTTTCAGGAAATATGCTTGATAGGCATGAAATACGTGGTACATTTGTAACAGCCCAGGCCATATCATGGATACTGTCCCATTGGAAAAAAACAAGTAAAGCAGTTAATTTTATTTTTTTTTCATTCAGATTATAGGCAACAAAAGCACTCTCTAGGCGATATACATTAGACAGTGAAATAGGACAACATTTCTTGAAACTTGTACTGAAAAGCATCTTTTGCTATAACTGTGGTCTGTGGCAAACTTAATCTTCCAATGATAGACCAAAAAAAATCACCTTTGCTTTTCTTGTGAACACTCTTTGTCACCAGCTTGCTAAAATGCAATAAATGCCTAGGAAGAGACCGTCAGATTCTCAGAGGGATTTCCAAATGATCCTAAAATCAAATCCTTCTGACTAGGATTCAGCCTCAGGCAAAATGAACACAATGTGAAGTCCCTGGAACAGCACACAGTAAGGAAGAGGTGGGAGTGTCCAGCCAGCTCTCTGCCATGTGCTGAGCAAACATCTGATGACACTGGTACACACTGTGGTCACAATGCACTGTTTCCACATCACCCAAAGTGGAGCATTTGGAGGATACTTTGGGTGTATTGAGCATGTCCAGACAGTAGCTAGTGCACAACAAATGAATGTCTGTTTTGCCTGGCGTTCAAGCAGGCAGGATTCAACCCAGTCACTTCAGATGCAGGGAAGAGCATGACACTGTAAAAGTAATACACCAAAATAAACAGGAACACACATGCTCCAGCTGTGATTCTCATTTCTGACCTTTGCAGTGTGACCATCATAAAGTCATTACATCTTCAGGTGTCAGGTTTGCAGGTGTAAAACATCCATTCACTCCATTTAGCACAACAGGGGCTAAATGCTAACCTAACACAAATAACAAGCAGCAGGTGTACACTTCCAATGAGCCTTTTGCCAGTCATGTTTCCAGTAACCAAGAAGAAATGGTGGTTATTCCCATGAATGGAAGGAGGAGACAGGGTCTGGGAAGCTAGCTCAGGGGCACTCTGCCCCTGTGCCTCCCAGAGCCTAGGGACATGAGCTGCCTGTGCCTCCCCACAAAGCCAAGGGACCATTTCCAAATCCATGAGCCAAAGGTGTGATTACACTTTTTTGGACACACCTCTGTTTCCCTGGTTGCTTCTTTCTACACGTCCTGTTCCAGCAGCAATCTCATTGTCTCTTATCTCCCCTCCACAGGATCTTTTCTTGTTTTTAGCCAGAGCGATGTCAGATTTTATTTCCTCTTCTTTCCCTCCATCCAGCCCCTTCGCCTCAACCCCCCCCAACCACCATTCTGTGCATTTGCAACAAAAGTGTAAACTTCAGAAACTATTTGTATTTCACAGGCATTCACACATCATGCCAAAATGATGGCCCAAAAGTTTGGCGGGTAATCTCAACCCCAGAATTCGTGAGCTGATGATGAATGGCTGTGAAGCCTTTGTGATTGCTCAGGCTCCATTGTGGCTGGAACAATGGAGGAGGACACAAGTCTGGCTCAGGAGAGCAACGGATAAAACTGTTGGGGAGAATGCCGGGCTCCTGCCGACATGACCACTTGTTGACATTGAAAGGATTCAAAAAACAAGTGAGCAGAAACAGAAACGATTCTGTTCGGCGAGGTTATTGGTTGCAACGTGTGGCAGTGGAGCGGTCACTCCTGATGTGTTTCCTCGCTAATGAGCCCTGAATGCCCTATTAAACTGGGATGCTATAGGCCCAGCGCCACTGGGGCAATGCTATGCATGAACGACTCCCCCAGCACCTATTGGCTGCCTGCATGAAGGAAGTAACTGGCAACACTCAGATTTAAGCGGGGCTGACAGTACAGTTAAATGATCATTAATTAGAGTTGCTGAACAGATAGGGACTCAAAGCAATTCTTAATGACAAGATAACAGTCTAGCATTACTCAGCTTTGAGCAAGCTCAAGCTTGCACCCCATCTCGGTCTTTGTGCTGTACAGATGGGTGTCAAATTGATTTTTGTTTCATTCATATATTCACTAACCATAAGAAATCCCAACTGTGTGTTGAGGCAGTATAGAGAATTTTTTATGTAAATATGAAAATAACCCTGTGTTAAAAATAGATTTTATGAAGAAAAGTTCACATTAGAAAAATTAAAAAAGGACAGTAGAAAGAATCACACATCTATAAACACACTTGGAAACACATCCATAAGGAAACCATCACTCACCCTTTTTGTGTGCTCTTTCATCAGCTTTTCTCCCCAATACTTAACATGCTCTATTCATTCAGCCTTGCTCCAACCTTATAACTTGAACCCCTAGTTTGATTGATCAGTCACTGAGTACTTACCTGGGAAAATAAGAGAAAGCAGCATCAAAGTACCGAGCCCTAGAAGCAAAAAGTCAGAACGAGAAATGAACTCTCTCACTTGAGGGGATCATCCCCATCTGCCAGCTTGAGAAGAGCCTTTCCCCAAGAGCGCATTATCTCTTAATCACCAACTTCTGGGCTGGTTGCATCATTCTGTGAAATAACATGTACGGCCCCCTCTTACAACAAGATATTGGATTAGCACGTCTGATTTCCTATAAGAAATCTCATTCACTGAAAACTATTCTTGACTATATATTCTTATAGTGAACTATAAATACACAATGCAGTGCCTAAAGGCTTACAGGTCAGGGCACTTGTACAAGTTTTCCCCCCCTGGATTGAAGTGGTGAAAAAAACGTATATTTGTGACTACAATAGTGAAGATAAAAGTATTTGCCAGTGTATTTTTATTTGGCATTGGGGTAACAATGGGTTATGTAAGAGTGTGTATATATACATGACACGGTGAATACGAATATGTTTCTTGAAGAAAACATAAGATTACATAAATTTATAATAGTACATTTTTCTGAAATGTCTTATAAATTTTTTTGCACATTTTAAGGAACAAAGCTATTGTAAAGAGGGTCATTGCTATGATGAGAGACTTGCAGATTGTTGAGAAATTCACTTTAGCAATTATTCATTATTTATATTAAGTTCTGCAATATGATGCATATAATATAACAGGATTATATTATACGACTCTTAAAATATCTCCATATAGCATCTAATATAAGCCCTGGACCAGAGGTTTTCTGAGTCATCACTGAATGTAATTGCCAAGTAAACAAATTTTTGCTTTCATCTTTTCCCTCCTCATCCCTGGTCGAGGGAGTAGCCTTTTTAAAGGAAATAACAATGTCATGCTATTATATCATCTAAGAAACTTGTCATTGTTCTTATCTGGGTTTTATTTCTTTATGGCAGATTTTCTCTGTTGTTTTTTTTTTTTCTTATTTACTTTGCAAATGAGGCGGTGAAAGCTGAAGTAAAGAGAGAAGGATCCTTTGCTCTAAATGAATGATCTTATGATGTGGACCCTATCAGTAACTAGTGTCATATCAACTATAGACTGGCAGTGCTAGCGTCATACAGTCAACAGCTGCCTCACATGCAGGCTCTGTGTGTGAGAAAGACTTACATCTTTGTTAAATCTTATTGTTAGGAGGGTTATATCAGTAAAAGGTTGTAGCAGAAAAAGAAGGAAAAAAAACAACTATGCAAAAACTTAAGCATTTAGTTTCATCAGAAAGCTATATTCGTTTTAGTCTCTTGATATGGCACAATAATCGTCTAGGTATTAATATTTAGGGTATTAATTTGTTTGAAGGGAAAGAAGCTGAATGACAGTTAGGCCTGGGATTATGGGAGGAAACTGGTTTTCCCTTTGGCAGTAGGGCATCGAGCAGTGCTCCACAATCACTGCTGGGGGCATAACTATACTTGTGAAATGGCATATTGCTTAATAGACTCCAAATTTTGCTTTCTAAGTATAAAATTTTCTGACCTAAGAGGAACAAGAAATGTGATAAAGCAAATGATGGTATTGCTTTTCAGGTAATGTGAATCTTATCATGTTTCACTGATCAACAGGATGGATAGAGAGGAGGATGACGCAGACTTCCTACCTCCCTCTTTGTCTCCCCTTCTTCCCCCAACAGTGCTGCCAGCATCCCTTCCATCACACCCAGACTTGGCTCTAGAGGGTGATGGACTTACACATTTTGATCCATTAAATGCTGGCCCAGGGCATGGCAAAACTCACTCTGACATCATGAGTTTGGGAGCCTATTTTACACAAGCAGCAGGCGGTCAGCCTCTTTGTCTGGCAGGAAAGGCAGCCTATCTACATCAAATTCCAGCACTGAGACTCCCAATCAAGTCTGAATTTTCAGACATCCCAAGGAAATCTGTTCATTAGTTTCTGACTTCTAGGCATTAAAAATAGCCTCGGATAGTAAATCTCAAGATTTGTTGAGCCTGTCATACCTAAAACCACTATTTTTTTTAACAAACAACATGTAGACACTTCCCTGGAACTGTGAAATAACAGGGTTGATTGACAAAGTGAAAACATAGCCTAAAACCTTGCATTATTCTAGAGAGATTCACTGATTTTACAATTCCCTGGAGCTTTCTGTGACATATTCTGTGGTGCTTTCCATAAGGCAGGTGAAAACATGAGGGGGCCTTGTAAGAAACGTGATGAGAGGGAGTGACATAGATACGGATTCAGCTGTTTGGGGTTTTATTGCTATTTAAAATTGTTACAGAAACTGGAAAACGACTGTTCTGCTGGACGCTTACTTCAAGGATTTTTAAATCAACTTGCTGTGGTAATATTTGTATAATAATGCTATTTCACTTTTCCAGTTCAGGCCTCCATCACACTGGTGGTTGCTGCAATGTTCAGAGGTCCCAGCTGAGAGGGGCCCCAGGATGCCGGGCACAATATGAACATATAGGCATTGTTATGTTAAAGCCTATACAATAATTACATCCTCTTCTTGGTAAAGGGAGCATTGAAGAGGAGTATTGTGCATTTGCTATTGTCTCTCCCTCCTTTGATGCCTGGGCTGAACTCTCATTAGGCTTAATTGGATGTTCATAATGTGCCATCAGTGGAGGACACACCTGTGTGTTCCCCATGCCCGAGGACTGCCTGGGGAACTGGACATCTCCTTAGGGGAGGTTTTGGGGCTGTGCTATGTTGGCTGGCTGAAGACCTCCCAGGGCCAGCAACGTTGGACCATGCCTGACAGTCCCCAGGAGCAGTGGCAGGGCCACAGACAGGCTGCGTCCTGGTTAAAACTTCAGCCCCAGCAAGGCAGAGCACTGCAGCACCCCCAGATCCCCCTGTCCCTGGTCTGGAGCAGGGGAGGGATGCCCCTTCCGAGCACAGTTTGTCCCAGTGCATTTAGTTCCTTCACTTTTTATAAAGCAGTGATACAGCTTTGAGGTTGGAGTGTGCTCCATCCCTGGCCTGCAGGCACCCTGTCAGGCTGGGTTTATTTATAAGAAAAACAAACAAACCCTGCTCTTTTGCGTATGCTGGGGTCTGTTCCAGTTGTTAAGAGGTAGAATAAATAACATTGCATTTAAGGCAGGTTGGGAGGCAATGCATGGACAGCCTCCTGACCCACACAGTGTATCTGTTAGATATCTCCTCTGTTGATATAAACCTCAGTGTTCATTTAAACTCAGTCTGAAATGTAAACCTAAACAAAAGCAAAAACCCACTTTTGTCGGGGAATATTCAAAGGAATGTCATGTCAGCAAAGTTTCAATGAAAGCAAGGAGGATTCAGATGCATAAAACTATAATGTCTCCAGTCCCAGATACTTCTGTACCATATGGCCAGAAAGAAGCAGATGGGCCGGGTCACAGCGGGGGAAGAGAGGGAGAGACTCGGGATTGTTATCTGACCCAGTGGGCCAACACTAACAGACTGTCCCCAGTGACCGGGCTATTATTATCAGAAAAAGCTGATAAGAATGTGATCCTCACATTTATTTGCCCTCAGGTAGTTCTCACATGTGACACCCGATCAAAGTGACCTTTTTTTTTTTGCAGATATTTATTTTGGGCCTGGAACATTTGACTCACAAAGAAGCAGCGGATTGTGCTGCACTTGTCTTTTATTGATTTTAGATGCAGGTTATTGCTATCTGTTTACTTGCCTAAAGTTCAGAAAGAGACTTGTCTAAACAAGATAAATTCAACAACAAATAATGCAAAAAGATTCTCTTAAAAATTATTATTATTGTTGTTACTGGGCAGTGTAAATATTAGCCCATCAAAAATAAAGCAGAACAGCACGGTTCCTGTCAGAGAAATCCTGGGTTGTCTGATATGATTTCAGCAGGAGATTTCTATGTTCCTGTGTTTCTCAGCTGCTGTCTATTATCAATAAGAAAACGTCCCCAAACTATTAGATTGCAAGGCAGAGTTACCTAAACAACACATGAAAAGAGTTTTGGGGAGTTTAATACAAGGAAAAAAATGTACAAAATTGCATGAAAAATACTTCCATAACAGAGCTGGGGACAGAAGTCAGCTATTTCTGGTTGTGATTCAAAGATGCTAAATATTTCACCAGAGTTGCAGAATGGACCCATTAAAGGTAGTTACACTGCAGATTTTACTTGGGAGTAAAGGTTTCTGTGATTAATTTTATGGCTTTTCCTTTGTAGCACCTTACAGTACCCAGCTGATGCCTGCCTGAAGGAGTAAGTACTGATATTCTCAACTTTGCATCTAGGAGACCACAACAGAGGAGAGCTCAGCATCTGCACATTGGTGCAGAGCTCCTGGCCTCCAGGATCCTGTCAGCAGCCTTCCCAGTCACAAAACCAGCCTTGCTCCCATCGCTGAAAGGGTGTCATGACCATGAGGGATCGATGGTCTCTCTAGAGTCAGATCCCCCTGTCCTTTCAATAATGGGCTTTGGACAGTGCTGTGAGACACCCAGTGTGCCCAGCTGTGCAATGGGCTTCATGAAATGTCTGGATCTCCTTCAGCAACTGGGACAAAACCAAATTGAGTTTATACAGACCGTTCAACAGCCACCAGATAGTCACAGCTTTTGGTAAGGAGTGATCTTGGCAGCCTCCCATTGGTTATGTGGAGGTGAAAAACACCCTGAACCCCTCGTGTTCTCTGAGACACTCCTGTGAACAGGTAACACATGGAGCAAAACTGCAACTGCATAGGCATGGGCCATGGCACATTGCCCAAGCAGCAGCTCCCTAACTTGTTCCTTTTTTCCCTCAGATAGCTCTAAAAAAGGAGAGATTAAATTGACCCCTACTAAAAATATGAGCAACTGAATCATGCTCCCTGTCCACTTTCCTCAAGTTTGCCCTTTCATATTTGGGGCAGCCATGTACCAGTCATCATCAGCCACCCACAGCACTCCTTTTATCATAGAATTATCATAGAATATTTCAGGGCCACAAGTGGGATCAGCGAATGTGCTGGCACTGGGGAGGGAAGGGCACCCCACCTTCCTCCCTCCATCCCAGCCACACTGTGCTGTGCACCCAGAAACAGGTGTGACCTAAGAATGAAACATTTATTTTTAACAGGTGAAAAAGATCATATTTCAAGTCTCCTTTTCTACACAAAATAAAAATGAATAAAATGATCGTTTCACTGCTTGATATCTCCAGCCAGCTGGAACATTTACCCAGGTTCCTTTTGCCCAAGACTCAATGCTAAAGTTCCTTTTAGGGGAGTTATTTCATAGCTGTGACACTTGGACAAACAAAAGGCAGAGACAGAGAAGCCAATTTTACAACAATGATGCCATTTGCTCATCCCATTCTAAGCTAGTTTGTAAAAGGAAAATTTTGCTGACCAGACATTGCTGTTTGACCTTAAGCACAACTAACTAGTTATTATGGGCTGCAAAAGAGGAGAGCTCTGTGTCCAGAATCTCCAAACCTTATTAAAATGGCCATTTGGGACACTGTCCTTCAAATTAAAACAGAGAGATTTATTGCTGCTAAATGACATTATTAGTACTCACAGAGCATAGGCAGATTATTACGGCTTGCTGAGCTTGGAGCCACCAGCTGACCTCTTTGTTGCATCCTCCCCTTGATACAACATCCTTGGGAAACAGCACTTGCATAGAGCCAAGGAGATTTGGCAGGAAGAGGGATGATTTTCTGCGTCCCAGAGGTGCTATGGAGGGTCTTTGGGGTCTCCTTGTATTACAGCAGTGAGTGCAAGATGGAGATGTGATGAGGAAAGGAGTGTGTGTCTGTGTGTATATGTGCATCCACATATGGGCAGAGGCAGCCAATAAGGGATAATTGAGCTCTTGCAACAGAATTTTGACCATCCAGGATAGTCTATGCCATTTACCAGTGTTTAGGGCTGTGGGCAAGCTCTGGCTGAGGATTCAATGCAAACTATGGGTGAGAACCCATTTTACTGAGAAATATATATTGTAATTATTCTTTGCAGACTTTATGGCCTGAAATTCAAATTTTCTACAAGTGGCTTCCAATGGGACAAGTATTCCTAAACTGCAGGAGCAGGTATAGAAAGCCCATCCATCATCTGTACGGGTGCCAGAGCATGTCTAAGAGGGAAAAGGGGAGATTTCTTTTCATTTTCCACTTCTGGACTTTCCCCTCTGCTGATAACTTGGTATGGCTCCTACTGAAAATGAAGGTTATTCAAGATAATTCAAACATCTGTGGGCTAAAAGAAGTCCCTAGAGTCCCTGTTGTGAGCACATGAGCAAGGACATGGTACTTCTGGCTGTGTCCCAGTGTAGCTGGTGGCCCTGACATGGGAGACACAAAGCACTTACCTCAGCTATATGCTTCCTGCTGGGGCAAGTGCCCAGCTCTCTTATGCTCTTAGGCAAGATTTTAGCCAGGTTACATAGACTGGCATATAAATACAGCATAGTTTCAACAGGAAGCTATGAGAAGCCAAGCTTCAGACTCAATTCTCTATTTACCTTCAGCTCAGTGTAAGATCATTTGCCCACATCTTTACGTTTGCACTTTTCTGCCCCTGCAGTACATTGGTCTAGGCATTATATTTTATTTTAATTTAATCTATTTTTTTATTAAATATAACATGTCAGCTCTGGTTTGAATATTTACTTGATCAGAAAAATCTTCCATTGACTGGTCAGAGACATAAATATTTCTGAAAGGTAAGCATCTAGATTTCTGTGAAAGGGAACGCATCCAGAAACTTCTTAGAGATGACAAAAAACTATATAAGGGTGAGAAAACTGTGGTCACTTACAAGAATTCTTTTTATATATACATACAGAAAAAAGAATGACAAAGAACAAAGAAAACAGAAGAGCTAAAGAGCGTAAGAAAATGAATTCCCAAGCGTTAAATGCTTAGAGACAGAATATTGGTCATTTTGTGTAAGGGATTTCCCCTGCTAAGCAGGAATGCAATAGAAACAAAAATCAAAATTTAACTCTGCTCAATATACATTGTCCCAGCTTGATGCTGCAAAGTACTTTTCATTACAAGCCAAAAGAACAGCCCTCACTGATGCTTACTCAAATGTCTCAATTTCTGGATTAAGCTGTCCCATTGTTTTGAAGCATAGTTATGGCTTAGAGATCAATGGGACATAGACTATCCTAATCTACTATGAACAGCCTGTAGCGGCGAAGGGATACTCTGCGCTAGAGAGCCATCTAAGTCTTCTAATTACTTCAGCTACTGATAGATTGGCTCTTACCCCCTTGAATTCCTTTGTCACCGAGGAGTTAAAATTCATGAGCATCTATGCCACTGAATACTTACTCCAGTGCTGCTATTTTCTGCGCCAAGCTAGCCATCACCGCAAAGAGTCGGAGGTCTGTCAGGCCATCTGTTACATAATAGTCAACAATCTCTAAAATCTGGGGAAACAGAGATGGAGAGAGCAAAGATGATGAAGGGCTTAAAAAGAACAGATTGCTGCCTTGCTTGGAGGGGAGGGAGGCAGGGGGAAGGGGGAAGGGGGGAAGGCTGGATAATAAGCCGTAATGGAAGCAGAGCGAAGGTCGTTTAGCACAGCCAGCAAAACAACCCCCCAAAATATTAACGCTAGTCACCAAATAAGTTGACAAGGGCATCAGACTGCTGGGAAAAAAAATAATGGTTTGGGACAGGAAAGCTGAAGGAGGCCCTGAAATATTACAGCTATAATTTAGGCATTGCCATACACAACTAGGCACTGAAGACTCTTTGAGAACACCCTCTAAATCAGTAAAGAAGCTTGCGACAAATCTTTTTGTCTCTTGGTATTATACCACACACTCTCTGGTGTATCACAAGAAAGTAACTGTAGTTTTTAGCTTGCGTTCCTTGTCCTTTCCTCCTTTCCACCTCTTTACAAAGAAGGTGTTTGCTGATTTTTAAGGCATCAGGATGGTGAGGACTTGCAAGTGAGGCTCAGCTACCTCATATTTGTCTTGCCACACATACACATTTTAAACAGCACTAACTATATCCAGTGCAAAATGCTCTCGGGAGACGTATTATCCATTTAACTGCCTCTGCAGCAATTGAAATGGTACTAGCAATAATACTGGCCAGGTGAGCCACCCAGCTGTATTAAAACACTCCTACCATGAGCTGACTTCTCTGCTCTGTCCTGTGAGAGTCTTACACTCACTTCACCTGTTAATGCATGCAGAGATTAATGCAATAAGCATAATGCTAACGTTGTCTTGGTCTTCTTCGCATATGAGGATGTGCCAGTCTAGGTGCACTGAAGGTCTCAACCCTAGATTTGGAACTCCCGCCAAATGGATGTCCACTCAACAACAAGGTCCAAATTTTACCCCCATACTCTCTTACCATGAAAGCGAAAGGCTACTGGGAAATGAAGGCCCCATAGCACTTTTAAGCAGTTGTTTCTGCTTGAACAACAATGTGAAACAATGATCAGGCTTTTGGTTTTGGTTTTCTGAACCCTCTGTCTTTCAGGGGCTGACTGCTGTCCACAGAGATTCTGTGGCCTCTCACAACATGAAAGTACATGATCTTAACTCCTATAAAGTTCATATGCTTCAGAGCACATCTAAAGACCGAATTGGAGTCATATATTGCTCTCTGACTCAGGTGTTTTATCTTATTATCCCTCTGAGCTTTGCAAGTAATTTTTAAACTATAGCAGAAAACACAATACATGGCTGATGAGGAAGGGAGAGAAAAGGAATGTTTCCCGAATGCACATACATGAACAACTAAAGAGGAAGGGATAACTTTGCTGGTTAACTTTTCATATGGCAGTAACCACTGCCAAAGCAAACTTGTCATAATGAGAGTAATTAAAATCTATGCTCATTCATTCATTGTTGCTACTATAGGGAAAGGTGGTTCATTAACTGAGATGCTTAGTGTAATGTATCCCTATTATCTGTATTAATGGATCACATAAGATAATGTTGACAAATGGACAAGATGAGCTCTATAGGTCTGATAAAAATAAAAAATAAATGCAGGTGCTGCTCAACTGGATTGTCACTGTGCAACATGAGTCGTGTAATGATGTTAGCACTGGCGCCTGCCGTAGAGCTGATGCTTCAGAATACTAACATCAATCCACTTGATATGTGTTTGATGTCTAAACAAGTCACATCCTTTGCAGAGAGGAACAAATTGCAATGGAGACTGGCTTCAGGGCTCCAAGATAAAAATCTGTCCAGATGAATTCCATGCAAAATAATTTGTCCGAAAGCCTTTCTTCTTTTAATCATATAAAATACATGATCAGAGTCTTTTTTCTTTCTTTCTTTCTTTTTTTTATTTTTTTAAGCATACAAATAATTTGGTCCCTGCTCTGGTGCTAAAGCCTTGTCTAACATTTCGTGCTGGGAATGCAAAGCAGAGCACTAAGTACAGTGGTACAAATAACACTTTATTTACAGTTTCATGGCTTTCAGATTTCCTGTCTCCATAATCACTTCCTACTAATTTCCTTCTGTTTTGTTTGAAATGGTAGTCTTTTCAAAGAAAGTGCCCAAAAGAAACAACGCCTTTGTAAGGTTTGGATTAAATCACGGGGGTTTTTATACTTCTTTTTCTTGATGTCTGTATTTCCCAGCACCGGTTTTCTGTATTAACAGAGTTTGTGCTGTATGTCTGGATGGTTCAAACAGGATCATGATAAGAGAACCACAAAAAGGCCATCAGTGAAGGGCCACAGTCTCAGCTGGAGGAAGCTGGCACAGCTCCACCGATGTACATCAGCTACAAACCAGAATCATTTGAGGAGTCAAATGTTTTAATGCTGGATATGAAAATATTTCAGCACTAAACTTGGAAAATTTACTAATACTTGAACATGTACAAAACATTTAGATAAATGTCTGTGTTGTAGAAAGTAAATAGAAGCAACTAACACAGAGGCGGAGTTGCTATAAAGGGAGATGAGTTTGGTCTGAAATTAAATCCACAGAGTATTTGACATATTTTTATCTTGTCTACTGGTTTCAGTTGTCTAATGAGTAACATCTCCTACAGCTATATTTAGACTCCTCTACATTATGCCAAGTTGGCTGACCAAAATGGGACAGATCCCAAATCCCTTGCCACTTTTCAAAATGTAGCTATCAATTGAAAAAATAACAAAATTTGTGCAAAGACATAACAGTGAGCAGCACGAGTAGACTGCATCCTTAGTGTTGTCTCTTGTTCCTGTCCCAAATACTTGGTGAAAATTGCCTGTATAAGAACCAAGGCAAAACTCCCATTTCCACTGCTGACCTCTGACCTTCCCTTTCTTTCAGAGCTTTGATTTCTCCCCAGTCTTTTCAGACTGTTAACGCTACTGTTACTCCCAAAACTGAAAAAAAATAAATTTATGTTATTTAATTTATTAATTGAGTTACATATAGAATTGTTTAATAAAAAAATATCTCACCTGCCAGTGGTGCTGCTGGTCAGTGCATTTCACTTATTTAAGGGGAGCTTTGACCAACCAAATATCACAAATAAACGAAGGTGAGAATACTGGAAGTGTTTGCCATGCCCTCTCACACCTTTCCAGGAACGGATCTGTCGGCTTTACTTACTCTGGAAGTCAGTGCTTCTGAAGGGGCAATCAAAACTTGCCAATGGGTCAAGTAGTGATCTCCATCAGTATCAGCCTGGAAAGACACTCACAATATTTTCAGAAAATTAGCCAGTCGCCTCTGGGCAGAACTCCAGTGTCTCAGAAGTGTGGCTTTGACAATACGTAGTTAAGCTCTGCTTTTATTGTTCAAGACGAGGGAAACCCTCAAAACCTCTCTCTCTTTCCCTCCATTGAGCATGAAAGCACAGTAGTTAAGCTTTTTTTGGCTCCACACCACCTTCTTCACCAATTAGCCATTTCCCAACACATAATACAACAGATTAGCAGCAGAACTTCGCAAATTAAAAAATCCTGTGAAAATGAAGAAATGCTGAAAGAAAGGAGGAAGTGGACATCTGTCTATGATTTGCCATGATACTGAACTAATACACACTGTAAACCCTATAGTCTTTCTACAGACACACTAATGTTCATTAAGTTTCTCAGTGAGATGATGTATCAGGTATGTCTACACATATCTTGTTCACAATCTGTGAAAATCTTTTGTAGAAAAGGGTATAAACACTACTGCTGTAATGCAAAGACTGGGCAAAAATAGCATAGTTTCTATTTTATGGGGAAAGAGAGATATTAAGAGGAACAATTCTGCACATCTTATAACCACAAAGTTGTGAATTTCCTCCCCTACACTCAATTTCACCAGCTGCACTGGTTTATGCTTGTGGTTCAGTAAAGAGCATAATGTAGCAATAGCATTGAGGGAAAGAAGCACAGAAAGGCAGCCTAGAGTGAAATAATAGTCTCAGGTATAACCTGAAACTTGAGCATCCTACTTCAATCAATTCTATATCCCAAGTAAGGAACTTGTAATGGTGAAAGCTTAGAAAAGTCCTTCAAATATGCCTTTGATCTGTTCAGATGCTCAAGGGAGAGTCCAGGGCCAGAAACCTGGCACCCAAAGGAGCCTTTATCCAGAGAAGGGTGTTCTGCAGGTCCCCAGTGAGTGAGAAGAAGGGCAGAAGCTGTGTGGGAGGTGTTCCCCAGCTGTGGAGAGATGCAAACACTTTGCTGCTGTCCTAATATTTCACACTCTGGTCCAGGCCACAAGACAAACAAACCGGGTGTTGTTTCAACTGTCTCATTTGACATGGTCTAACGTTACAAGAAGTGAAAGAAAACCTTAGCACCCCCTCCCGCCCCCCTCCTTGGGCCAATTGAGCTGTCACTGTCTGCAGAGAAAGTGATTGTTCAGTCGAAAACACATTTCGGCCCGATGCAAACTGAACAGTCTTGAAAAGTGAAGTTTCCTTTTGTGCCTCCCCTCCAAGGAAAGTGAAAGGCGACAAGAGGAGAGGCAGGAGGGAGGGAGGGAGGTGACCACGTTGCACTATCACCGCTCCCTGCCTGCCAGCAGGCAGCCCCAAAGGCAGCGTGCTGTGGACTTCCCGGCAGGGTGAGCAGTCCTGTGACAGCAGTGACAGATATTTTCAGGCGAAAATGTTCAGAGGGAATTGGAAGAAAGTGATGGGAGTTTCAAAACCAGAGCTTTGCTAAGCAGCAGGTTGTAGCCTTTGGTGAAAGTTTATCTTCCAGAGGTTGGTAGCTTAGCAACGAGGATTATTTTTCTTTTGTTTTACACACACAGAAGAAGCTGCATCAGGCACGTCAGAGTACAGATGTGTCTAGGCATCAGGGGAGAATCACCAGGGAACTGCAACACGCAACTTTTCTTCACACGCAAGAATGAGATCTTCAGGAAATGGAAAGGATTTTCAAGATCCTGTCCAGGATGAGGTCACTCTTATTCAATTTTACCAACAAATAATGCTAAGAGCCTGTTGTCATTTTTAAAAATGTCCATGAAGATTCCTTAATGGAGTTGGCTTCTTACTTTGAGGAGAATCTTAGCATGCTAAAGCTCACATTTTAATTTGGGTGCAGAATAATGTAATGCATGAGAAAAAACTAGAAAAAAAAAAAGCAATTCATATACTCAAGTAGCGAATAACTGCTCTGCCATCATACAAATTAGGGATTTGTATCTTCTTTTCCTTTTGGAGTGTGAGTGGACTATTGATCTCTACTCTCATTCAACATCTTTCCAGACAGCAGTTTGCACTTCAGGTTCAGTATTGAAAATCAGCAATGGAGAAGCTGTCATGTCCCATCACATCAGTTCCTTCACTTGCTGCCTTGAGAACCTGCATACATAGCCAGTATTCCTTTCTGCTCAAGCCAATAAATATTTTGATGGCTGACTACCAGTGCATTTCACAAACTCTTGATAGAGAAAGTACAGTAGCAGAAAGGAAAAGATGCCATAATTGCTCATAGGTGTTGAGCTCATGTTCTTACTATACAATTACACTTCTTCCCACTGCTAATGAATTTGTTATATAGTAAGTGTTGAGCAGTGCAGGGGAACACACACTTTACACAGCCAGACTGATTAACAGCTCTGGCACTGTTGCACAGTACACCCCCTGCTTCAATAACTTTTCATCCTAAAAATGTGAGAAATCAAAATTCTCCACAATTTTCTGTTCAGCAAAATTTAAGCAAGAAAAGCAGGGGTACCCTACACCAGTGGGAGCTTGGGGGATCATGCTGTGTCCCCATGGGACTCTGCCTGCTCTCTGTGCACCAGCAAGACATGCAGTGAACAAGGCAGGGCTCCATAAAAGAGGGGGGCTGTCACCATTAGCACAAGGACATTCCTCTTAAAAAGTCTGAAAGAGAAGCAAACTGCCCAGAGCTGCCCTCCCCAGCTAGACAAATTTGTGCAAACGGCCCTCCGACCACAGGTTGACACAGGTCTTAATGACACTGGCAGCACCACAGGGTCATCTGCACACAGATGAGTTGGGCCTGGCAGCACATTAGGGACTAAGGCTTTTGTTAGACTCTGCCACAAAGATCTCGTTGTTTGGAAGTGTGTTTGAGCAAGCTCAATTCTCAGAGTGGAAACTGATGTCACTGTGTGACTGGAAAACATAGTCCCTTCTTCATATGCAGTCACCACAGTGCTTTTCACCGTTTCAGAGAACACTATCTTTTCAGCAAAATATCATGGAAAAAGAGTAAGTGCAGGAGAACTTGGGAAAACACTCTTAACATTAAAATGTCTTAAAGCAGACCCTCCAAAATCAGAAGTCTTGTGAGCATGCTATGGTGGTTGTCTTTTTTTTTTTTTTTTTGTGCAGGGAAGGTAGAAGTGTTGGTATATTGCTATATTTAGTTTTATGTGTTCAACTTCTCTCTCCCCTAGACACACACACACATATACACACCTTTCACAACTTAGGTAATATACAACAACATAAGTTTTGTCATGTGTCACAAACATTTATGCTGGGAAATGCAGTATTTCTACTTCTTGCAAGTGCTCCCAACAAGCACAAGGTCCCAACAAATCTGAAGTGGCATCTCACCTGAGAAAAATGTCAGCGTCCAAATTCATCTCACCCAAAGCTTTCAAAGAATCAGAAACATTGGAGTAAATGTTCACACTTCATCAGATTCCAAACTGCCAACCTGCAAGATGCAAATCTATAAGCAATCATCCATGCCATCAAAAATTGAAATTTTAGGGCCAAGCTTGTTTTCTTGAAAGAATAAGCTCGTTTTCTTAAAGCAAACTGTGATAACTTTACACTTCTGCCAAAGGGTCTTTTATCTCTGCAGCAAGGCAAAAACACCTTAGTTACTCAAAATACAACTCAACAAAGTATTCCCACCTTAATGTAAAAGAGATAGCTATCATTAATAGGCCCATTTTCTTAAAAACATAGCCCCAAATGATATGAATCAACACCTAACTGCAATTCCAGACTCAAAATTCTGAATGAAAAGTGACTTCTACAATTATAATTGTTCCATCTTTAAAAGAGTAGGTTAAGACAATAAGAGGAAAGAAGGGCATGAAAGGAAACAGAGGAAGGAAGGACATCTGTGTCATAACGTGTATTAGATTTACCAAAATAAGAAATATTCTCAGGATGAAATAATCCTATAGTCCCTTTCCTCTTCTTGGCCAGCAGCACCAGGTTCAGGTGAGCAAATACCTAGCAGGAGAAGCAGTCATTCAACTAGCAAAAGGTTAAAAAGGAGAAGGATCAGAGTCTCTTATAGAACTGGAAGTCATTGAAGACTGAAGGGCAAAAGTTCAGGTTAATGTCCAAATGCACGTATTTCAGGATTAAGAATAGGATTTTCTGCTGTTAGACCAGGGCATGCCAAGTGCAGGCAATAGAGGAGGCAGAAGTTCATGTGAGACTGGCCAAGCAAGAGAGAATTATGAGCCAGAAATACGATGCAGATGAGAAAAAATGTGATGTAAGGTCTGTTAGGGGAGAATATTTCCAGTAGAGAATCACTAGTAAGTAGCAGTGGAAAGACTATCTGTGCTGATGACTGGAGGTCTGGTTACCCTCTTCCAGCCTGTCTCTTATTACCCCAATGGTCTCTGCTCACTGCTCCCCAGCTCCTGTGAGGGTTCAGCCCTGACATGGCACCCCTGGCTAACCTTGCTGGTCTGATTACCATGGAAAGCAAAGCAAGGAGCCTCATTGAGGCCTCAACCCATTGGCACAGGAGCTGTGTTTAAGCTCCAACAGTTGCCCTTGGTCCCCGGCTGAGCTCCATTGTTGACCCTGACCTGTGGACTGACTTCTTGGCTTGACCTCAGACCTGCCTCATTGCTATGGATGTGTCTGCAATCACTGGGCTGCATTTGACCCTGGTGACTGACGGTGGATGTGCTCTTCTCACCTCGCTTCAGCGCTGTGGCACCAGGGCCTTGCTGGTGAGGCCACTGTCCTGCCCACCCTGCCCTCATCTTTGACTCCTGGCTCCCCTGCCCTTGATGCACCTCAATGCAGGAGGAGACAGTCACCCAGGAGCAGGTTCAGGGTGATGAGAGGAGCATGAAGGAGACTGACAGGGGCTTGCTTTGGTCAGCCTTGCAAACTGTCTCAATAAGTAAGCAGACAGAAAGAGGAACAAGCTAAACAAGCAGGCAATGTTAGCAAGAAAACACATGTAATCTGGAAATTAGGCACAGACTTCTTGCCACCAAAGAAAGATCAAGTCTGGGTCTTTAAAAGCCTGCTAATCAGTGCAGAGGAAGCAGGCATGACAACTTTCAGATGGAGCCCAAGCAGCTCATGGAAGAGATTATTTGAAGGTGGAGAGTGAGGGCCAGACCCAAGGTCTCCTTTATGCAATTCCTACCGGAGCACAGCGACCCTCAGCCCATCCCCGAGGCTGGCAGCAGGCTGGGAAAGGGGGTACCTGTCCAGACCAAACTCCTTCTTTTCACTTGCCTTTCCACCACCATATTTTTCCCTTGTTTCCCTTCTCCACACTGTGTATTCATGGCGTTGCAGCTGCACCACGGTTGGCTAAGGGGAAGGAGTTAGAAATCCCCATTTATCTTTTCAGTAAAATTTTCCCCTCATTTTAAACCCTTTTTTTTTTTAATATTTAGTGCTATGATGTTTATTTTAGGTGCGTCTGATTCATTCCTCCCTTCTTTACCTAGCGAATACTGAAGTTAATTACAGTTGGCCTGCTCCCTGCAATCGACCATTTACTCTGCGCTGTTCTCTCACGGTGAGCTAAAGAGAAAGCCTCAGTCCATATTTGAAATCCTCATTCAAATACTGCTTTCAGTCAAGCAGTTTAAAATTGCTTTTGGGGAGGGAAAGGAGGGGGAGGGGGTTTGAGGGGAGTGTGGTCTTGTATTTGGTGGCTGCTACACAGCTGGAAAGCACAGGGAAGGAAGGGCCTGGTTTTTGCTATCCAAAGTAGGGAATTTAATTTAAGGCTTTATGTTGCTGGTTGGAAATATGTATTAAATACCCAGATGCAAGAGAAACGGGTACAGAAAACAGCAAAATAAACACAGGATATTGGCTCATCTCTTCAGAGGGCTGATTTCCCAAACCTGGCACATTGGCGATTCACTGCCTGCCCTGATTTTTTGTGTCACTGATTTGGCTAGAATCTAAACACAGAGCTTCACAGTTATTGAACCACTGTCCCAGACCCAGCTGAACACAAAGCAGGCCTGAACAAACCAGCAGGCAGACTACAAAGGAAAAGCAATTGTTCTGCTTAGCAGCAGTACTGTTTCTGCTATGCTTAGCATCAGAACAAGTTAATTTGGGAGCACAATCTTCTTAAAAGGAAGAGCTGCTCAGCCCAGCATCCCTGGATTTCATGCAGCGTGCTGCCCTTTTCACCAAGGATGAGCCATGGATGCTACTCATGATGTTATTTTTTTACTACGCAAGTAGTATAAAAGCTTCTGATAAAAATCAGTTCTCCTAAACCTCTGGTTGGCATCTTGTTAAAAACTGACATCATATTCGCCTGTCATCGTTGGCTCTCGAGGAAGTTTCTGCCATGATTTAATAAGCAAGAGGAAGGATTTTACTATTAAGACAAAACAATAAACTGTAATATCAAAACACTAATACAATTTTTCTCCAATGTTCTTGGTCTTAACTGACCCTTTGGAGAGGTAAAAATAGATCACCATGAGCAAAAATCATGTCCAAAAATTAGAGAACAGAGTCTCTGAATGCGCAAAAACTGTCCATGGCTCCATCCTGGTTAACAGAGCTACAGAGACCACCAGTTCAGCATCCCAAGAGCCATGAGCAGGAGCAAGGAGCAGGTACCTGCAGCCCACAGACTCACCATGCTGAGACCCCCAGGACCTGTCAGGGGCCAGAGGACCCCTTGGGGTGAACAAACTCCCTTGGCGTAGGGGGATGGAGGGAACCGTCCTGCCAGCAGCACAGCGCAGGCTCCCATCTCCTCTCTGCAGGCTGCGGAGGCAGCCCTGGCAGAAAGGAAGGGATATGGCCTCATCTTTGCTGTAGTGACCATCTTCACATGCTTTCACACTTCCCGGGGCAGCCAACATAAATTCAAGCAACTTCCTAACCCCTCTAAGCCATTCAGGGCACCCAAGTCAGGCTGCCAGAGACATAGCCTGCACTTTGCACTCGCTGATGGCTTAAGATGTAAACTCCTTGGCTGAGCCAGCTGCTCCTTTGCTACCCGTGGTGAGCTCTTGCAGAGCTGCATTCTACTGTACACTTTGTCCTCACGTGTTTCTGTGAAACAGCAGCACTGCAAAATGACACAAAAAGAGAGCAAGCAGCCCCTGGGACTTACTCCTCCTCACCTGCTGGGGAGCAGGGGATGCTGCGGGGGATGCAGAGGGAGAGGGTGAGACCCCCTTCCCTCCCCTGTGCAGCGCCGGAGGTCTAAATTACAGGCCGGCCGCATTCACGGGAGCCAGCCAGCTGCCCAAAAGCTGAATGAAGACCTCCGAATCCAGCCCCAGGCACGGGCGGGTGCTGTGCAGGCAGCCAGGGGCCAGTGCTGTCCCTCGGCCGTGCCAGGGGACCGGCTCCAGGGCCATCAGCTGGCTCTGGTGGAGCAGAGGCACCCAGCTTGGACACGGTGGGCAGGAACATAACGAGGGCTGGAGATAGCACCCTCATTCAACCGCTTGGTATTTTAGCACCAGAAATAGTATTTGGTTGGGTTTTTTCAGTGAAACTACTGGCAGAGAAAGATACAACTTAGCATGAAAATAGGTATCAGAATAAGGCTGTAGCTGAATAGTCAGTACTCTGCATAATTCTCTCTTTTCATCCCCTCAGCCTATATCCTCTCCAAATATTCAGATCAAATTCTGCAAAGGAGCTCCAGCATTTTGGCCATTAAAAGTAAAAGCTGGAACATTTGGATTCTACCACTATCATATCCCTCAATTTTCAATAAAATCAGCTCTCTGATTTCAACATCAAGGTAATCATGAAGTCTCTCCCCTTCCCTCTATCTCTTTCTGTCAAAGATCAAAGAAATGAAAGAGACATACTTGCTAGTAAAAATAAAAGAAATATAGCATATTAAGGAACTACTTCTCTACTAATACTTTGTATGTTAAGCATTTTACTCCACCTTCATCATATGTAAAAGCATGTCAGGGGAAGGATGGAGAGAAAACCAGAAGTCAGGATAAACCGTGGAATAATATTACTGACATTTAATGGCAAAAGTCTTTTTCAAAGATCCCAGCATGCTTTACACACTGTCTACATTTGAATGATGCATTGTCAGACAATGGAGAGGGCCAGCAGAGGGAAGCAATCTAAAATTATAAATGAAAATTACAAATAACAAGTGAAAATACAGAACAGGAGACAAACCCAACCATGCAATTTTCATTTTAACTCTCTGGGCAGTACACTAAAAAGGCTAGCATATGCTCCCATCAAAAGCAGTGGGAATAACCGTAAGAGCCATCTTTCTCAAATCACAGATGAATTCAAATGGGAAGAGGCATGCAACAACAAAAAAAATAGTTGTTAATGCATAAAACTACTTTATGTTTTCCAATAGCTGGACTCAAGAACCCTGGTTAAATACTGACTTTCTTTCAGAGTCAATCAGATAATAAGACCCCTTTAGAAGCACAGAATAGTTAAATTCATCACCATAATTTAATTGTAGAAGGTTATTAAAGAGCACTTCGACTCCCCTCCTGCTTCGGCGCTGCTTTTGTGTATTAAACTCAGACTAATCAAATTGCAGATTCCAAGAGTACTGTATTAGTCATCCCCATCCCTTTTAATTTGTTTAATGGCCTCCTTTTTTCTCCCCCCTCTTGTGTGTGTGTTCTGACTGGCTGTGCAGCGCTTAGGCTCACGACATGTAAATAAAGAATGGATAGGGGAACAGTTCGTCGAAAAGAATAAAGCGTGCCTCCATTCTAAAGTTACATTTGATGTGAGCGTAATTCATGGGACGTGTACTGCAAGCAATGGCGCTTATTATTTCTGCTTAACTGTCTACAGACACAGGAGGAGAGGGGAGAGGGAGAGGGAAAAAAAAGGAAGAAAGAAAAGAAAAGAAGTCTGAATTTACACTTACCGCTTCAAAAGCCCTTTTGTGCTTCGCCAACTTCTCCTGGCTGAAGATGCAGTATTTTGCCAAAAAGTCGACTGCAAGAGCAGACAACAACAAAAAAGAAAGGGATAAAATAGCCCATAAAAGAACTCTTTTCCTCACTTTTCCTTAAGCATTTTTTAAAATTGCCATAGAGAAATCTATTTTTTTCGAATGCACAACAACATCAGGCACAGAAACCTCCTCTGGTAAAAATTTCAATTTATGGCTTGTTTCTTGTGGTTTGGTTGGTATTTTTCCTTACTCTTTCTTATTTGGAAAAGTCTTTTCACCTGGTCCAGGGCACAAAGTCAAAGTTAGCTCTGAATAGGAGATGTTTAACATGTATAACACATAAGAGCTCCATCCTGATCAGGCAGTAGTCTAGGAGCGTGGCGAGGTCTTGTTGTTGTTTGTTTTAAACGTCCTAAAAAAGAACCTCTTCAGACTCAAGTTCTGCAGAGCAGCACCCTTCATATATACTCCCAAGTCTAGAGGTACCAATAGAAACCAAACCCCTTTGATTTGTTTCAGTCAGAAGATAGATATATCAACAGAAACTTTTCCAGTATTAAGTAGCTATATCACAGAAAAGACACAGCTTTTTCCTAGTTCTCTCTCTTGATTGAGATCAAGTAGGACACACTGGACCATTAAAAATATCATATAATTCCCTTTTGTCAAGGTGGGGTTTTTTGTTGTTTTTTTTTTTTCCTTTTTCCAGGGCCTATCATCCAAGAAGACAAGGACCTTGAGTGAGTTATGGAGCTGTATGAAGTTATCCTTGCTTCTTCAGTCTTAGCACAGCATGAAAAAATGCTGGAAGTGGGATAAGGAAATTGGAAGGAAGTGTCAGGTCATGCCACAAACACAGGCTGAGTTCATGAGTTCTGTGGATGGTACGTCACCTCTGGGTTTAAACTCCTCCTAACATTTATTTCTTCCCTTCTAATTTCTTTCTCTGTGTCCCCAGGCTGCTGTTTCTATCACTTCATCATCACCTTCCTATGAAAGAAAGTCCATTTTCACTTCAAGGCAAACTGCCAGCAAATTCAGATGAGGAAAAAGTGTTGAGACTCAGCTCTTCTAATTTCCCGTTCATTTAGAGTGAGAACTGGAAAATAGAGGTAATGATTTGCAAAATGGTGCCAGAAAAAAATGTTATCATCATCATTATTATTGATAACATTATCTTACTGAAAAGAGAAAGGGAGTGATTCACAGGATTGTGGCTATGCAGTATTCTGACTGGTATCTAAACAAGCTCACAACATAAATCTCCTCCTTCTTTTTAAAAGAGTCATTTGTCTTCAGGTTGTGTTTTGGGGCATGTGCAAGAAAGGTTCCTATTGGGAGGGAAGGCTCATTGTTTATAGCTGTGTCCTAAACAGTACAAAAGGACAAATAAAGATGCCTAAATGTCATTGTTTCTTATCCTATACACCCCAGGTGAACCAAATTTATACAATAACAGCAACAGCAAAAATATCTTGGCTTTACATGGCAAAACAGCAACAGAGGTTTCTATTTCAAGAACAAATTGACAGATGCTCCAAGATTGTCGTTATCACATGATGTGCTTTTGAAATCCAAACTAAATTACAATACTGAAAGGAATGAGAAAACTAATTTCTGACAAAATTGGTTTTGCAAATATTTATCTTACTAATAGCATCTAAGATTTCAGTCAAAGAGAATCAACTGCATTAGTGACATAGCTTCTGGAAAATAATTGCACCATGCTTAGTCCTGAGCACTTGCCCAGGATCTAACCCCCATTTTCCCCACAAGAAATTTTCAGAAGTTGCCCTTTTTTGTTTGGGCACTGACATGGGCTTGAGAGATGTAGATGTTCCAACCCTCTGTGAAACATCACTTATAGGATGATCTGCATTGGCGCCATCTGGTGATCCTGGAAAATATCAAACCATAAAGGAATAAACGTGTCATGTTTTCTCTTAACAAGATCTTGATGTTTCTTCTCACTAAGTAATTCATAACATTACAACTTCACTTTCTACTGAGTTGCTAACCAAAGAGCCCTGTAAAAATTTTGAGAGAAGAGAGAAATTCATCTTTCTCCCAGAAACGGAGGATCAGGAAGCTTTCCTTTTTATTTAACCAACTTTTAAGGTCAGGTTAGACTCTTAGACCATCTCCTCTGATTTGGTGCATAACAAAGGCCAAAGGATGTCACATATACCTGTGTAATCAGTGCAATTATTTGTACCTCGCTAGAGCACAGTTTTCTGGAAGAGTGTCCTGTGTTCATCTGAAGCTGTCAGAATTTGGAGAATCCCATTATTTCTAGTACATTATTTAGTATACATAGTACATATTTCTACATAGTACATTATTTCTAAGATCCATGTCTGGGTTGCATGACACTCGAAATTATGCTTACTCTCAACAACAGCAGTTTTCACAAGATTTAAGAACCCCCTCAATATCCAGTATATCTTTCCTTAATGTTACTTACATGCTGTGGTAAAGTTTACCCTCTAAGTAAATTAAGTGGAGCTCTTTCTTCAGATATCCAAAATAGATTATTTGGTGATTCTTGTTGCCTCTACAAAGGTTAACTTTTTTTTTAAAAAACTCGGACACCAAAACTGTGTGGACAGCCTCACCAGGAACAAAGATCTCCTCTCACTTATCTTTTCCCCCCAGTACGGTCAAAGGGGCAAACAAAGAGCAGTTTGCCATTTAAATCTTGCGCAATAATTTCAACTTTAGAATGGGTTTTCTCCAGCCATATTCCTCATGCATCTGTTTCTTTCTCTTTGTTTATTCCCCTCATCCCCAGGAAGTTTCAAAATCGTCGATCAATTTTGACCAAGTGTGTCGGAGGCATAGAGGTTTGACAGGAATTAAGTACCTACAAGTTTCACGAAAATAGGCAGCAGAGTAGAGGGAGGGAGGGATGCCCTATTAATTCCCTCATTGAGGGAAAGACCTCAGCATGAGCTCAACCTTTGTTACAGCCTGGAAATCCACACGAGAAAGAGACCCTGGAAAGCAGCCATCATTAGTAGCACTGCTCATGGAACCACCTGTTTAATTAATTATTCTCTGCCGTAAAGAACCGTTTAAAAACAGCTCCATAGCTTTCAATATAAGCTTGCTTGCAGTGCCCCCAGTAGGAGTCATGAAGACTGAGGTCAGGGGAAACTGGGCCCCGCATGCATTGTACCTCTCATAATACCTAGCCCTAAAAGGCTGCTGGAGGTCTTTGGGCTCCAGCAGACCCAAATGCAGGTCTGCCATATTTGTCACGCTGTTGCTGAGTACTTTACAGCCAGGCACACTCTTCTGCCATCAGGCTCTGTCTCCACTCCTCGTCTTTACTGTGGAGCCCAGAGCTGGTGACAGAAGTATTTGCATCCAAAGTCATCCTCAGGCCCTTTCTCTGTAGCAATTTGGTTTGCACAGAGCTGAGGAAAGCTTAAGAAAAAACAGCTGCCAAACTCAAAACAAATCTGTACTGAGCATGTCTGTACTAAAACAGTGTCATGAAGTGGCCAGGTTTATGGGATGGTGAGAGGTACATCCCTCAGGCTGGACTAGTTAGTTACTCTGTACCGAATGTCAAGTCTGGACTCCAAAGCACATAAGTATTCTAGCTTTGCAGGAACACAGTTGCAAAGCTGTTAGTTCCTCAGGTAAAACAATACACTTTTGCCTAATGTTGAGTAATAAAAGGACTTTTTTTATTGAAATCAGAAATCATTCCAACCAAATATTTCAGAAAGGATTTCAAAACTAAAAGAAAAAAAAATAGTAGCTAGTACTAGAACACTCTTCCTAGTCCAGTATTGCTAAGATTGTATTTCAAAAAGGCACTTAAGAGAAAAATAAGATATATTACTGTGTCAAAGAATGGGAAAATTAGTTTTTGCTCTTTTGTTCACAAGCTGTGCACCACTTTTATCATTTACCCCATGCACACCCATGGTTCTGTAGCTGCTTTCTGCACTCCTCCTGTGCGCTTCATAGGATATATGTTCTATGAAAACAGGCATAAGTTTGCAGAAAGAAAGGGCTGTGCAGGTGAATATGAATAGGGAAAGGGCATGTAAGATCCCCATTCCCCTTCCCTAAGAAAGGGAAATCAAAGAGGATCGGGACACACCCAGGGGGAGAGTCCAGGCTGAGGGAGACTCACATGGGGACCTTGTAGCTACGCAGAGCTCATGGGTCACGTCAGCTTTGGCAGCACACCCCGTTCCTGAGGAGGGGGAGGTGGCTTACTTTGCTTTTGTAAACTAAATATCTCATACTCACAGTAAGCTTCTTATATTAAAAGAATATTAAAATTGAAAAGTCAAATACTTATAGGCTAGGAAATTATGGAAAATACTACTGTACTGCACTCCAAAAGGCCACATCATGATGTAAGAAGGAGGGCAGAATGCAGACTATAATGGAAACTTTAGCTTTGGCATTTCAAAACATTTCAAAACAAGAGAAAACTTGAGACAGCTGTAACATGAAGTCAGTAGCAACCTCTATTCCTACCCAGCTCCATAACTTCCACTTCGTTTTTTATTATATTTGTTGTATGTTCTTAAAACTATAAAGTCTTGTAACATTTTATGAACATCAAAGGATTAACCCTCTTAACCTTCCCTGAACAACAGATAATTCCTGTTTTACAGATAGGGAAATCAAGAGATTAAGTAACATTTCCAAAGCCAGGAAATACGGCTGTAGCAGACACAGAAAATCACTGCTCTCCAGCACCATGCTTTAACTGGAGACAATGGTCTCCCATGGGATATCTGTGTCAGAGCTTTGAAGGACATCAAACTACACCAGGCTGTCAATAGAGATAATGGAATAATTGGCAACTGTGTCTACGATGCTTTTCCTTTCAGGAAAGCTGGATTAGGATCTTCAGCCAATTAAGTAATGCTGATGACTGGGCAATCATAGATGTTTATGAGACAGATAGAAAGGAAACTACAAGGGAAAGAATAATCAGGAGCTCAATTAAATACTAAAATCAGTATACTGCCTACAAGGAGCTGAAGAACCTTCGTGGGAATAGAAACTACTTTGTGTTGGGACTTGACCATTCAAACATACGGGCTGGCAACCCAAACATTCAGGTTCCTAGCAATAATTTAGAAATATCTCTACGCAATTCCTTGCATTTACCCATGAGTTAACAGTTGCTCTTCAGAATGAAGCATTTCATATGGAACCAGGGGGCAGAATAATACTATATAAAGATATAAACTGAATAAGATATGTGTAAAGATATAACTTTCCCAAAATCAGCTCATTTAAAGAAAGCTCATCAATAAAGAAAGTATTTTGCAAATGCAGAAGAATTATTTTCTAATTTGCATTTGACTGGCATCAAAATCTCCTGTTAGTATTTTTAACCAAAATAAATTATTTTTATGAGCCCTGTATCAAGACAAATCTGACAATGCACTCAACCAAAAATACTTCCTAAATGAGGCTTTCCAACACTTTTACAGGTTTTTGATGTTTGCCAGGAACTGTGTGCAGAGCTAGATTTAACACATCACCACTGCTAGATAAAAGTATAGAATAAGTTCAAGGATCTGTAAAGTCTGTACTGCCATGCTACACAGGTAAAAGAAAATTGAGGCACACAGCAACAGTTTCATATGAAACAGGAGACCTTTTTTCTAGGGTAAGGGGGTCCAAAGGGCACCTCCTTTTACAGGCCCAACAGACACTCCTGTAACTCCCAGGTGTGGCATCCACGAGGCACTGTAAATAACATGCTTTATTTCGCCTTAAAAAAATACACCTTATAAATTTAAGATTCAGACTTTGGTCTGAAACTAGTTTCTCCTCATTTTTCATCCTTTCTTCTCTCTCACACACATACACATAAACACAAAAATGCTCTGATTTTGGATGCCTCTCCCTAGCTCATGCAAATGTTACTCTTTGCAAATAAGGGTGTGAATGCCATTGTAACGGCAAGGGACAGTCTGCCATTCCTAAATCCCTGCCATGTAATAGGAAACACCAAGAGGGAAAAAATTCAGCTATATATCATCAAACTCAGCCTCCCTGTGCATAACTATATAAAAGTAACCAATTAGATAAAGATTGCGCAAGTAAGAGAAGATTCCCAATAAAGTGGAATGAAACCAAAGAAGGTCTATATGTATCCCCCACACATACCCAATAGATGGGCAGGACAATCTACTTCACAGCACATGTAGCCCTTGATAAAACACGCATTATTGTATTGTGTAGCTCAAATAATGATATCTGTTATGAAAAAATCCACTTCTCTCAAGACCTCATTATTTTTGGAAAGGTTTAATTATCTGAGACCAGTTTTTCCTTTGCTAGCCCAGCTTCTCAGTCCAGTCATGCTTTTCTGCCATACTTTGTGCAAGCCCAACATACCAAGTTTCTTCACTTATACCAAAGCAGAAGAAGACCTGCACCTTTTTACACCTCCCTAAAGATTTTCTGCTGACTTTCAAATATGGTCTGGCTCTGTACCTTGCTTAGGTACAAGCATAATAATAAGGATTTACAGCAGGTTATTATGCTTTACCTCATTAGGTCTTAACCTTTCAGAGCATATTAAAGTTTCATAACATTGTATCCTGATACCTGTATTTACAACTAATTTTTCTTCCAAGATGCTCTGTCCATAGACCTGTGGGCAATTAGTCACTTTTCAGTTTCTTATCAACTTCAGTTCTTCTCATCAAAAAAGCATCTAGAGAAAGCAGGAAAAAAATGATCCTGCTTTAATAAAACAAACAGGCAACCCAACTGACAACAGATACTCTCATCCTTGGCACCAGTGTGAAGGTTTACTAGTGAGTGTGAGAGAGAAGTGAGTCCTTCACTTGCATGAACTTCTGGGGTCAGCTAGCAAAAAACTTGATGAAATCAAATCAATTCCAAGGCAGCGCCTGTCTTGTCAGGACAAAATGGGAAACCTTTTGTTTCTGGGGGACTCGGGCCTTATCAGCTCATTCTGTCACTCATACTTCCTCAGCCCACTAGCAAATCCTCCTGGATTTATTGCAGATTTATGAACCTTGCTGGAAATAATAGTACAAGCAAAGAGGCTAGTCAGCTATCGACTCCAAGCTCTGGGTAATACCAATGGGAAATTATTCACACAAAAGGTGCACTGGAGTGACAAATGAAGAGGGCGCTTTGGCCCATTGAAGATGCTAGGAGCTTGGACAAAGCTAACAGACTAATACCAAGCAGCTCGCTTTATCTGATTACATACTGAGCGCTTGCCTGTGCCTCCCCTTTCCCAATACCAGCACCCTGCCCACCCCCATTCACTTCCCCTTAAAGGATATAGGTTGCTTTCTTATATGCAGTGTAGCATGAAATGGTAATCTATGACAGGAATCTGTCTGAAAACACATTATCTTCTCTTCTCCTTCACAAAAATACATCTTTAATGGTTAAATGCAGGAAAAACAAAGTTTCCTCAAAAAAGTGGGAGGAATGTGAGCAGAGATTTATGCCATGTTTTCCCATATCTACCACCCACACCACTGAGACAAGGAAATTATTCTTTTGCCCTCTTTTTAATATTTGAGAGTTTCCTCCACTCCATTATTGTATACTCACACCTTCCTTCTTATCTTTTTTTTCTGAAGGTCATGAATATATTTCTAATGGGTGTCCTGCAGGGGCTGCATGGAAAGACTAATTTGGTCTTTGGATCAGTTAGTACACAGAATAGTCCACCAAACCCAACCACTACTGCTGGTTTTCCCCAAGGAAAGGATGCACCATGGAGCCAGCATGGGCTGAGCCTCCACAGACCTTATTGCCCAAGCTCTTTTGGGTGAGTCACACAATGTCGCATTGGGCATGGTGGCAGCATCTAGTTGTGCTGTAAAGGACATTTGGAAATGTGCTGAATTCCATGGGGCTGAGCTCCTTAGTCAAATTGTGGTTGATTTTCAATATCTGTTCACCTAAAGGTCATACAGTGGAAGACTTAAACTATATTAGAAACAAAAGAAATCCTAACAATGGCATAAGTCTACTGACAGCAAGAAGAGGGAATATAAATGTCAATAACAGCAATAAAGAAAAAGAAGTGGTTAATATATAGCCTTTTGATGTAATTAAAAAACCACCAAACTACTATACTGAGATCATTGATGTAATGAAATCATAGGATCATCACAAAGTGCCTTCCATTGTTTACAGCAGTATTAAAAAGCAAGCACAGAAGTCAGACATCAGCCAACCTGGAAAATTGCTTCCAAGAGTTTTAAAAGAAATTGGAGCAGTTCTTTCTTTGGCTCCTCACTTACTGAATGCTGAGGAACTGCCAGAGCTGGGAAGAAAGCTAATACTGTGCCACTGTTTTAAAAGGGTAAATGGCACGACCCAGGTAATTATAGACCTGTCAGCTTGACATCAAATCCAGGCAAAACAGTGCAGCAGCTGATAAGGGATTTGATTAATAAAGAATGGAAGGAGGGAAATACAATTAATGCCAGTCAACACAGGTTTATGAAAATAGATCTTGTCAAACTATCTTAATTTCTTTTTTTGGATAAGATTACTGGTTTGGTTGATATAGGTAATAGACTTGAGACTTCTACTGTATATTTCACTTGGTATCACACGGAATTTTGATTAAGACACCAAAATGACACAAAACTATCCTGCTACTTATTCAGTGAGTTAAAAAGTGTCTGACAGGTCTAAAATTTAATTACTAATAAAGAACATTTATTGAGCTGTATCTTGGCCTATTCCTATTTAACATCTTTGTCAACAATGCAGAAGAAAAACTTGTCACTAAAGATGACTACAGAGGTAGCCCTCAGTTGCTCATGAGGATGGTAAATTATTAAGCAGCTTTGTTGCTGATCCAGAGTAATCTGGGTGGTTTAGCTAGCTGAAAACAGGAAAGTGATATGAGCTTTGAAGTGACCAGATGTAAGGACGTCCTAATAGAAAGATCCAAGGGTTATAATGAACAGTCCACTGAACATGAATTTTCAGGTCAAACCATGAGCAACAGCTCTAATAGATTTTCATGTGAATAAATTGGAGAATATGCATGAGGCTCAGATTTTTGACATTACTTCTGGCTGGAGTCCCTAGAGATGCTCTCAGGGCCCGATTCCCTGATCATATTCACTGAATAGACTCAATCATAGAATCATAGAATGGTTAGAATTGGAACGGACCTTAAAGATCATTGAGTTCCAACCCCCCTGCCATGGGCAGGGACACCTCCCACTACTGCAGGTTGCTCAAAGCCCCGTCCAGCCTGGATTTGAACACTTCCAGGGATGGGGCATCCACAGCTTCCCTGGGCAACCTGTTCCTGTGTCTCACCACCCTCACTGTAAAGAACTACTTTCTGGTGTCTAATCTAAATCTCCTCCCTTCCAATTTAAGCCCGTTGCCACTTGTCCTGTCGCTACACTTCCTTGTAAAGAGTCCCTCTCCCGCTCTTCT